>CAJUYH010005709.1:0-22389 GCA_910591685.1 Galerucella tenella | reverse complement strand
TCTTTTTTTATTTTCAGGAAAACCATTGAGAAAAATTAAAAAAAAAAACGGCAGTCCCTACATTGTGCTTACCAATAAATGTTCTGAGTACTTCAAATGCGACTCCAGTGCCTCCCTTGGTAGAATTCAGTAACATACCTTTTGAAGAACATTCTGAAGCACCAAGCACCTGATTATAAAAAGCTGTATGAAGAACTTTTTGTCAAATATGGAACTTTAAACCAAAGGTTTTTGGAGCATAAGAAAAAGTCTTTATTAAGTATTAAAAAAATGAATGATACCATAAAGTATTGGAAGAATAAATCTTTTTCTAACAAGTCTGTGAACAGAAAAGATGTTGCAACAAATTTGTTAAAAGAAATCTTCACTAAAAATCAAGTTGAAATTCTTCTTAATAAAAAAAAGAGAGTTAACTGGAGCAAGGAAGAAATAGCTGTTGCATTTACTCTACGCTACTACAGTAAGAAATGCTACCTATTTATTAAGGAAAAAATGAAATATCCATTACCAGCTCTTTCATCTTTAAGAAGGTGGGCTTCTCAAATAAATATGAGTCAGGGAGTTCTGCATGATATATTGCTAATGATGAAATTGCAAGGAGTCACTTAATATCTTGGTTTTTATTATGAAATTTATATATATATTTTTTAACTTATATAGAAGATGTATAATGGATCTTGTTTGATGATATTGCATAATGATTTTAGTTTTCTTTGAATATAATAATTTGTATTGTACCTAATCTTAGGAAAATCAATGTATTACTATATATTTTTTAAATTGGCTGAAAGACCTCGGTTGATGGCCTGTTGATGCTTTAGTGTCAATAAAGTATACTTCTCTCTCTAAGAATATAAAAAATATAAAAATATATTGCCAATTGAATATTTCTTTTGTATGAATAGTTTTTGTTTTATTTGCGCATGTTCTTCAACTAAATAAAACATAAAATATCTATATAGTGTTTATATTATTTCATGTAAAAATACCAGTTTTGTCCTGTAATAATTGCAGATTAATAAAAATGAGTATAAAATTGAATCAGCCATTTCAAAAACCTCATAGATCACACAATAAGAGTTTTTTTAGGAATCAATAAAAGCTATTTCATTATACCAACAAAGGACTTTTTTACTCTAAATTTAGTACATATTTGAGTTGCAAAAAATTAAAATATTGAATAACCTACACAGTTTATAAATAATAATAATGAAAGAAACCTGAAAAACTGATCATGACTTTAGCAAGAAATAGGGTAAGTGGAACATAATTTAACATAGTAATCATTTTTTTATTGCTTATTGAAAATTACGCTTAAAAATTAACTTATTAAAATTTCACATGTATTAATTTGTCATGTTATAATATCTATAAGGTGCGTACCTAAACATATTCTCCATCATTCTTATCCGGATTATCTTAAACATTTGCAGTTGGCCAACTAAAAATGCTGTTACATAATGGCTTATGCTTTTCCAGAATACTATCCCCGAACTTGCTTTTAAATCACCCAATTTATTTTTATTATTTAAAGTAAAAGGAATGTCTTTTGACTTACATGATTTATACCCAGAATACGCATATACCTTAAAGAAATGATTTAAAAAAAACATGTTGAAAAAATGTGACTTAAGAGGTTTTACTTATATATTAAATACTTTATTTTTTTTTGTTATTAAAAATAAATAAATAACACCACGAATTTCACAGCTTCATAATTCGCGCATGGGTAACCAGTGACGTCATCAAACTCGGCTGACACTTTTCAGCTTTTAATCAATCCTATTCTCAATCTATCATCCTTGGACTAAAGTGAGTTATCGTTTTCTATATGTGAAGACGTCCGTGCTTCGGAGGACTTGACATAGAGAGATATAATATTCTATGAGGTTCGATGAGGGAGGCTGGAAGTGACGATTCACCCCTAATCTCCCATACAAGTCCCCGTAGAGGGGTTGTCCTACCCGACACGGCACGTCCCAATGGCTGATAGGGTGTCTCCAGAGGGAGTGGCTGGTCAAGGGACTCGTGCTCTTCGAGCTGTAAGGGCCTCATGACCGGCCAACCCTCGGGATAAGCAATAAATAAGGCTCCAGTATGGAAACCGCCGAAACCGGAATATAGTTGCTCGCGGATCAAAGGGAATAGAGTAGTAAAGGATGCACGCACCACGGAAAGAAAAGGGTGAACGGAGGAGTTGATCTGTCGGATTGAGGGTGATTGTAGGGATGAGAGGAAGGTGTTTGATATGATGAGTGGACTGTTTGGGAAGGGGGGGAGCGGGGTCAGCGTTTGGCTACACAGGCTTGAGCATGTGGAGGTGCTGAGGAAGATGGTCGTGTGGGTGGGAGCAGATGGGACGAAGGTGGCAATTTATGCAGATATATAGGGAAAAGGATTTCAGGAATGAGGCGGTAATCCTGAAGGATATTGGAGAAGTCAATCAGGAGGTGATAGAAAGGATTAAATAGGGTTTGAGCGAGATGGAAGGAGAGTGGGTGGATAGACTTAGAGTCTCAAAGGAACAGGGAGGTGGTTGTAAAGACAAAGAAGGGGGTTGAGGTGAAGGGAATTCTGAGGCAGGTGGAAAGGGTAACAGGAGCTAGGGCAGTGGAAGCGGGAAGGGGAACAAAAACCATTAAGATGGTAGTGATAGACCCGTGGATTGAAGATTAAGTGGTGAGAAAGAAAATAGAGAAATTTATTGGAGAAGGGACAAGGGTGATGAAAGTGGTGAGGGAGAGGAACGGGATGAAAATGGCGGTGGAATGGGAGAAAGCGGAAGCCTTACTAGGAAAACGGGAGATTAAGTTGGACTAGAATAGGGTAAATATAGTAGAGTGGAGAGAGGAGGGCAGATGCTTTGGATGTGGAGTGAAGGGCCACCAGGTAGCGGGGTGTAAGGACAAGAGAGTGGTGAATATAAGAGAATGCTGTCTATGTGAAAGCGTGGAGCACATGGCCAGAGACTGTCGGCAGGCCTTCCTTTGTAGGGTGTAACGGGTAGTTACGTATTGCCGGGTAGGTACGTACAGTCAGAGACAGGATTCCAGTAAAAATAAAAGTTTATTCTTAAACATACTATATACAGTAACTATTTACAAAATTAGTTTGAAACGAATACTTCTGTCTTCGGGGTTCCGTCGTAGGCGATGTCTTCTGTTTGCGAAATTGTGATGTCTATCTATCCGTACAGTAAACACAGCAGAGTATCTCCAAGTCAATACCTTGGGAATGGGAAAATCAGGAAAGGGCGGAAATCAATACCTTCCGCTTTATGTCGGTTTTCTGGATTTACGTTGAAGTCAATACCTTCAACGAAGATAGGATATCCCTAAGTCAGTACCTTAGGGACAGGAACTTCAGGGGAGTACGAAAGTCAGTACTTTTCGTACGTGAACGGTTCAGGATATTCGCTGAAGTCAATACCTTCAACGAAGATAGGATATCCCTAAGTCAGTACCTTAGGGACAGGAGTTTCAGGGAAGTACGAAAGTCAGTACCTTTCGTACGTGAACGGTTCAGGATTTTCGCTGAAGTCAATACCTTCAGCGCGGACAGGTTTATTCAGACAGGTCAATACCCTGCTGAACGAGGAGAGGAATTGTCGACAAGTCAGTACCTTGCCAACCAGAGAAGGAAGCCCACCGAGTCAATACCTCGCTAGACTGACTGCATGCTGACTGCTACGATTCTTGGTCGTCCTTTTATATCTACACTGGCTTGGTAAAAACAGTTTCGTATCGATCCATAGTCGTCTCTAGAACGATGTTTCGGTGGGATATCGGGATATCGTTACAAGGGTATGTGGGGAAAGGAGACACAAGCCAGGGGAGACAGAATGTAGTAGGGGAAGGAAGAGAGTGGATGAATATACGGAGAGGGAAAACATGGGAGGTACCCTCTGGACCCCTCAGAGGGGATAAGTCTGGGAAAATAGGAGGAAGGTGAAAGCAGACCACGGGAAGAAAAAATGTAGAGGATGGATGGATGATGTTACAGATAAATCTAGTGGAGAGCATGATTAGGAAAGAGGACTCGATATGGCATATGAGAGGTAGGAGTGATAGAAGGGAGAAGATGACGGAGAGTGTGTGAGGGACCACCACCCGCCTTGAAGTATAGTGATTCCAAGGCGGGAGTAACGGCGAGTTTGAGGTGGGTTTGGTTGGTAGGCATTCCCATTTGGGGATGAGTCCAACACTATCTAGGTACTGGCTAGGAACCATTCGAACATAAGTTTCCCATCTCAGCCCGAAAAAAAAGATATGTGAAGACGTGTCGTTTTCTACAATAACGAAATATTCATAATTTTATAGGTTATATTTTCAAATTTATGACATAACCACAATGAGAACTATGAAATCATGTATGAAATGTTTACATAAAATCTTGAGACCGATGGTAATGTCAGAAATAAAAGAAGAGTTGTCGACAGAGTAGAGGGACCCTATTCTCAAACCGTGACATATTTTGTCGCATGCGAGAAATCCTCTTTGTCGAATAAAATCTGAATATTCTTATTTTTGATAGACAAATTGTAGAATGGTCAAAGGCAGTCGACAATTTATGTCGAATGCGAGAACAAAGAATACACCAGCTAACAAGAAGCGAAGCCCGACGCAATCCCTTTGAAGTTTTGGTAACAAAAATATATGACCTTGAGAGACCGACGTTGACAGATAACTTAGTAAATACACTGAGAAAAGTAATCAAATTTTTCAAATATTGGCGATATAATTCGTAGTTACACGTAGAAAAAAACCACGACATTAAAACATTCAGGTTAAGGAAATTATTTTTTATATGATTACTTACTGATTTATTTATTCAACGGATTCACCAATTAAAAGTAATTACAATAATTATAATATTACAGTGAACTAATTTAAGAATCTAATAATCTAAGCATACATTTCTAATTGAGTTCTTAAACATAGGTACCTACTTAAAGAGTTAACAAATGGATCAATATTATATTTATTAAACCATCTCAAACCTCTAGAAACAGGTGAGTTGTAACCGTAATTTGTGTTATGATTTTTTATTGAACATAATGGAGGGTTTCTAGTTCTATGAGAAGTAACAAGAAGGTTAATTTGATGCAAAAGATTTGGACAATCAGCTCCACCAGTAAGATTTTATAAACTAATATCAAATCAGAGTGAAAACGACGTGTTGTGATATCAGTTAGGTTTAGAGTGTTTAAAATATTATAGTAATTAAATTGTAGATACGTACCCATTTTGAATGAAATATATTTCAGAAGTCTGATTTAAACATTTTCAATTCTCACAATGTCACATTTATAATAAGGAGATATACACGATTTCTACAAATTGTTTGTTTTGAGAGAATATTACTTGACAATCAAACCTCTGGGCCCACCACCTATATATTTATTTCAAGTTAAGCAGTAAAATTAACAAACACCTATTATAAGCATATTATACATAATTCAACAGTACACTTTCAGTTGGTAAAATCATGCAGTGTTTCAGTTAGATAGGTGTTGTTTTTCTAATTATTTTTAATTTCTGCCGAGCACTGCAAGTAATTATATGTAAATAAGTATTTAAAGAAGCATTAAGTAGGGTAGGAAAGATATTGAAACAAATGTAATAATAAAAGGTAGAACGTGTCGCGGGACATACGGTAGGAACTTTAGTTCCTTTCAAGCAAAAATTTTGAGCTGGTGTATTATTTGGCGAGAATTTCATTACTTGCGAAATTTATAGGTTAACGTTATACATGTCAAAAGTGAAAACACTCAAAACATTGTTTAATACTTTTGATAGGTTCTGTTTCAGGAATTTTTTTAGAGAGAAAATGGCAGCTTTATTAATTGCTAATGAAAATTAAGAAAATCAAGAAATGTATCAGCGGCCTCGAGAGAGACGAGGAATATATAGAAGCGCTTTTACATTTTTATCTGACAGAAAGTTAATTAAAGCGTTCAGATTAACTAAAGAATTAGCTAGAGACCTAATCATTATTCTAGAGCCCTTAATAGAACAAAGGAATCGTGCAAGTGCATTATCTCTCGAAGAAAAGGTATTCTGTCACTTACTCCTTGCAATTTGAAAGGTAAAATTTGGGGAAAATTTTCCAGATGAAAGAGGCTCATTTGTTCTGGTAAACTTCGCGACCCTCGGAATTTTATGTTAATTTTAGATTTGTTTGAAAGCTTACCTTAAATAAAGCAGATTAGAACAAAAATTTCGCTGGATCATCCAGTAATTACTTCAAAAATCATGATTTTAGTTCAAGAAATTGTACTTTTTCAACACTAATTCATGCTATTTCACGATAAATATTTTCACTTTAAACAGTAGGTTATTATCTCGAACTAAATCTCAGCCTGTTTCACACAAAAAACCGGAAGAAAATACTTAAATTTTGCCAATTTTTAGAAATATTTGTAAGCATAAATATTTTCGTTTGACACTTAAGCTTATAAAATTGCACACTAAAATCTTATGTCAGAGCTTATGATTGTCTAGATATCGTAGGTTCACAAATTAGGATCAGGGGACTCTTCCTAACGGCGTTGTCAAATGGTCTTAATTTTCTTTCAGCCGAATACATTGTAATAGATTACATGAATATATCACAATATAAAATTATTTGCATTTATAATCATGAATATTTATATAATAGTTAGGTTAACAATTTTTTTTTCTTTTTCTCTTGCTCCGTATTTAATGATATTTTAGTTACACTTTGATCTGTGTCAGTTGGTCGGGAAGCGGTATGTGTTGAATGATATTTTTTTTTTGCTCTAGTAGAAATCCCATGAGGTCAGGCAATTTGAGGTGAAGAGATGTATTCCTTCCCTATTTGTTTAAAATAATAAGGCAAGATAAATTGCAACGGCGACTCAATGTGGAGAGCACCTCAGGTGTGAATTCGGAGACCAAACTAATATCAATTCAGGGAGTAGTCTTACCGGTTCGCGGGTAATCCTACTTTATTTAAGTTATTGAATTTATATTGAAGTTAATGAGATAATAAATGAAGTTAAGAAACCAAATGAATTTAATAAGTTAATAAATCAAGTTAAATGTAATTAAAGTTAATCAACAAAGGTAAGTGGGCGCCACCCTGAATAATATTAGTCGACTTGTTTTTCACCTCACCACTCTCTATCAACAAACCTGGAAATGTTGGAAGGGAAGGAATCAGTGGCGGCTCGTGAACTTTTTAAGAGAGGAGGCTGGACATTGGATATAAAAATATACTCTATTCAGCCAATTAGTTTAACCTTTGCGCAGCGATTGTACCTGCAGCTACTTCAGTGACAAAATTAATTGTTGCCCAGTAAGAACCAACGTGGAGGTATAGGTTTCTCTTTCCAAATTTTTTTTTGTTCACATAATTCATTGTGCATTGCTATTTTATGAAAAAAATTATATTTCATAACTAAGTTATCTAAGAGTGTATTGGAAAACTTCTGAAAAAACATTCGAATAAGTTTTTATTCATCAAGTCGTAAAACCTTGTAAAATTCATGTAAATCGGAAAATCCAATCTCAATTTGACCTTTAATAGTATCTAAAATTTCATAAAAAAGTTGTTTATAATGTGATTTCTTGTCTACCAAATTATATGGTTTCCTCCTTTTCGCGGGAGGAGCCTCATCAGTTGGGAAATTTTCAAATAAAATATTAAAATGAAATTCTGTATTACGGAAACCTGAAATTTTATCAATGAGATGCTTCCAACGCTCTCTTGAATAAATTATATCAGTGAATTTATGTTGTAAAATTTGAAAAATAACATCGGTTTGTTCAAATATTAATTTAAAAGTATCAAGAAAAAACAAAACTTAATTATTCCCGCTAATCATCTAAAATTCTAAAACAAAACAAGCACGCACGAACCCACGCTCGTATTCTGTAATCCGCAGTTCGTATTGGTTCGTATATCATCACATCTGATGGAAGCTAAGCCTCCAGAGATGTTGCCATTTGCGGTTTTTTCACGGTATTAGCAATAGGACTGGTAGAAAAATGGCAACTGTGTTGAGCAGCACGTGGTTTCGAGAGAAATGTATAGTTTGGCAAGTTTATCTGTGGCTACGGGGCGTCGGTGAGAGGCGAGGAAAAACATGGCGTATATCTGTCAAACGTACAAATGGCGTACGATACCTATTTTACCAAGTAAAACTGAAATTACAAAGGTAACTGACAATAGAAACGCCACTGGATAAATCAATATCAGTCAATTGACGAAGTGAGAGGGAAGAACATTCGCACGCGCTTGCCAATAAGAAGTCAGCTGGTCCATAAAAATCACCAATTATGTAATTCGAGTGTGTGGTCATTATGGTTTTCGTACAACGCTGCCAGAGCTTCAAAAAGCCCATAACAAATTTGAAAAAGTGTTCTCTTTTAATATTCATGAATTGGAAAATAATGTTAATAGAATAAATCCAAGGAAACAAGCACATTATAAAATTAACGTTCAATCATATTTTTAATGTTGTTAATAATAAAAAGACCCATTTATAATTATTATCACTACATAATCAGTACTTCAACATTTTTCATAGTTAAACGTGGCAATGTCGAATGGCTTCGACTGCATTCCTTTCACGGTTTCAGATAAACTTGCCAAAGTATATGTGGAGACTTGCCTCAGGACACTGTTGTCAGATTCTAAAATAAGTAGTGAAAACGGGGAATTTATTGTGGAATTGAAAAATTTTAGATAAACGGGAAATAAAATGAAGAATAATCAACAACATATTTTTGGTGCTATTTGCTGAATGAATTATTGAGGAGGCTGAGCCTCCTTAGCCTCCTTCGAGGAGGCTGAGCCTCCTTAGCCTCCTTCGAGGAGCCGCCACTGGAAGGAATATGAACAACGTTGTTAAATTTACAAGTTGTATAATGATAGAAAATATCACAGTAAAATATAAAAAAAAATGATGGTTTTGTGTGTTGAAGCACGTTGGTTTTAAAATGGTTCACTTGTTTACTTCCCTTAATTTTCCACGTGTCTGAGATGAAAACTACTTCGGAATTGGCAGGTACAGGTCTCAGGTACAAAGTTCAGGTACAACTTCCAGGTACAAAGTCTCAGGTACTAAGTAAGTTACTAAGTTTCAGGTACCAAGTCGTAGGTAAAAAGTCGCAGGTACTAAGTGCTAAGAAAGATACATTGTATCAGAAATAGTTACAATCTTTTTCATGTAAAATTCAGGATATCTGCAGTAATTCGTTTTTACAAGTGCTTAAGAAATTCAGAAATTCATTTAAGAACGTGGTTCATAAAAAAAATATATCCTCTATTTTACTATAAAAAAAACAAAAGAAGCAATGAAGAAATGTGATATGGTATTATTAATTATTAAGGAAATCTTATTTATTTCCATTCATCAAAGAAATCAAAGAAACAATATCTAAATAATATAAAAACTCAATTTTACTACTTATTTCAATCACAGAAGGCGATAAAAAAAATGTAATGAAAAAATGTAATCCGGAAATATAATATTCTAAGTTGGTATTTAGATTGAATTAATTAGTTAACTAAATATACATATTTTAAAGACTACAACTATATACTTGTGAACCTTTTATCACCTGTATAAGAAAAACTAGAAAAAGAAAAAGAACAAGATAAAAAAATATCATTGTATGTGTGTATCTGGCGCTTATCACTAGAAGGGAAAACTATAAAAGCAAAAATTAAAAACGAAAAGCATATTATACGTAAATGCAACTTACCATTCACATTGAATGCACTTTAGGAAAGATAAATTTTTAAAGAAAAGATAAATTTTAAAACTCAACTCGACTGCTTCATGGTTCACAGGAGAAAGAAAGCTTATTCTCACTACTCGCTATTAAATTGAACCATGCGATGAGCAATCGACATACGTTGTATATTCCTCTCCTGTTCACATGCTCAGCTTCGAGAAAGAATTTACGTATTCGTAGTGTGTTCTTAATTTCTTTCTCGGTATAGGAGAGAAGAATTGAAATATTTGACCAATATCAGTGTATACTGAACCTCACCAACGTAGATTATTCGTCGCACATTAAATGTAAAAATTTTGCCTTTTAGCGATGATCGGTGCTACAGGTTTTCGACGAGAATCACATGTTGATAAGAAAAAAGGACTGGCTACTCGCCGTCCGGTAGATATTTAAATATTCCATAATGATAGTGGTCAAATATAACGTTACACACCCCTACTACCAGGAAAAAAAAAATTTTACAAATTTTTTTATAAATGCAAAACATAAAAATTTCATGATGCTGAATGAAAAGAAAATTATATAACACATAACTATTACCATGTGTTATCAGAAGAGAGTGAAACACTGATTAAAAAAACATTTTCAAATTGAAGAAGGAAAAAGGAACAATTTTAAAAACCAAATAATTAATTAATAGAAAAAAGAAAGATACATAAAACTTTGAATGGTAAATTTTGAGAAGAAAGGAATAAGTACCAGGTACCCACATACAAATCAATAAGAAAATTGAATATTTAAGGTAATTAATTCAACCTTTGATTTGATGATAGATCACTGTATCTGTGAGTTCTCAAAGATAATGTCACGAGATAAGATACGAAAAAAAAATGAGACTTCCCACCAGATACATTGATTATCATCCATAAAAATTATGTGGTTATCATAGGTGTTATTATATTCAATATACGTCCGTCTTTTCTTACTATTACAAAAAAAAATTTATCCAATAAATTCAACCCAATAAAAAAAAATTATTAACTAAAGAAACTACTAATATAAGTTTTGGAGCAAAGCCAAGGAAGTTAATTTCACTCCCTAACAGAATATAGCTCCTGTCAAGCTAAAATTTCAAATATATTATACCATAATATAATATAATATGAACTACAAAAAAAACAATCTAAGACGACTCATATTTTTGGTCAGATATGTGCACCACCACAGCATCACTGATCAAGAAATCGACTTCCGCCTAATGAGAAGGACCTCGCGAGAGATGTTAAGTCGCGTCGTGATCTTCAATCACAGCTTCAGCCGAAATCCAAACCTGAAACACCATGACAATACAACACAACGTTCCTTAAATAGAGAAGCTTCTAGGATCGATAAACTAAATGAAAGAATAAGAACAACAACAAAAAAAAATTCTGGAACAAGCTGATACAACAAGTCCAAGGAGGCTCGATCTAACCCCCTAACAGAATATAGCTTCCGTCAAGCTGAAATTTTTAGGGAAAAGAAACTTACAACGGCATCCCACAACAGTACTGTTGGAAAATCCCCAGAGCGATATGTGAGCCATGTTGGCACAAACGCAGTAGCTATAACCCCCCAAGTAGATTTAACTAATGACAGCAGACCTCAGCCACCTCTGCCTCCCAGGCTGATTAACCCCCCGACGCTGAACCATGAAACACATTCCAGACCGCTCTGAGCCCTTCAACACCCACTGCTGAGAAATCCAACAAAAAAATATCAAAAAGGGAAAAGGGATGCAATAAAATATAGACAAATTGAATCCATGTCTATAAGTGAAATATCTAAATCAATCTTTCGGAATGATTATAGATAGAGATGGGTAATGAACTAGTAGATACAAAAAAAAATGAAGTAGAGAAGATATTAGGTAAGGTAATGAATGTAGATAAGCAAAAATAATTTTTGTAATGTAAGTTGATATCTCGAGCATGTAGATAAAAATGTTTAAAACAATTAAAATACTAAAAATTTTCAACAAAGAGGTAATGGAAATTTTAAGATAATTGAGAAAATTGAAATTTCAAACCTTTAAGATAATAAAATTTCAAGATAGTTAAGATAATAAAAAAAATTTGATAACTAAGATAATAACTTTCGATATCCCATGATATATCAGCAAATATTTAAACTAATTGCAAAGTCAAATTGCCAATGGTCTTCCAAAAAAAATTTTATATACCCTTTCGGTATATAAATACAGACAAGACATTATTTGCCTGCAAAGATAAGATAAAGATAAGTACTATAAAATATATTATAGTACAGTAGACAAGTTTCATCCCTTGTCCACTTAGATACGATAAGATACGATAATTAAGTTAAATTAAGGTAAGCTACGATAATTAAGATAAGACAATTTAGATAAGATAATGAAGATTAAATATCACCCTTAAGAATACTTAGGGTATATCCGACAATTTCTTCAAATCAAGAAGACCCAATATTTAATAACCTTTATGTTTGTGCATCAACAGGTTTATTAAACTTAATTTAATTTGACTATGCATTTTAAATTTACAAAATTATAATATTTATTGAATATTTGAAAATTTTCTAAAAATTTCCAACGGATTTTCTATTATAATTCTCAGATTAGAATTCCATCCGGCCAGAAAGATATTTATTAACTTACTTTATCCTTGAACATGAATACTATTTTGCTAATCAGTAGGGAAAGAAAGTTAAGTCATTATCAAATGTATAGTCAGAGAAAAGGAAAATCTTTACGATAAAAGAGATAAAAAAAATATTCGAGACACGAACACACATCACAAATCGTTCATATGAAATTTTTCATCATATTTCACAAGAAAAAACGTACCTAAGACAAAAATAAACTAGTGAAAAGCAAAGTCAAACATAGTGATAGAATATAATCCAAAGATTAAAAAAAAGAAAAAGTTTCGACAAATTTGATTAAGTGAGAAGAGAGACAAACATTGAAAGAGTGACTGTCAAAAATTTTCACTGGAAAGTTAGACGATATTTTTTCTAAGTTCTACCAGGGAGGTTGCCAGTTAGCATCCACAGTAGCCATTGGTCATCGCGCAAGCAAAACATTAAAAAAAATCATCACACAAACACAGCAAATATTTTGACAGTGATAGCGATATGATACAAAGCAACTACCTAAGATGTTAAACATCTCAACGAGATAGATAAAATTGAATATGGTTTTATTGTCGAAAAACTGAATTAAAGATACGAAAATGAAATTTTAAGATAAAGAATTTACGAAAAAAAAAATTAGGTACTGTCATCAACTAATGTAGAGAAATATGCCACGATAAAATAATGTTTTTCTACGTATCATTCAGTACCAAGGTAAAGATAATTTTTCGTTATTTCGTTGTGAAAAAAAAAACAATGTGTTATTTGTACTCGTGTCAAAAGATAAAGGGACCAAGATAAATCATATATTGAGAATAAAAGTGCTACTAAGCAAACAAAGATAATTTCTCAATATACTAACGATAAGGGAATGCTACAACCATATCCGAATCCAAATTTTGCATAAAGCAGGAAGTTTTGTTCCAAAAGATTCTAGACTCCAAAGGTGCATAAAGCTAGATAAATCCAGAAAATTTAAAACATTCACGGAAATTTGTTCTCAATAGAACAGCGTTTTTGGTATCTCAAATACTCAAAAAACACAAAAAGATACGATAAGACACAAATACTTCACAAATCTCTTATTGCACAACGAAACGTCAAAAAAAACATAGGTACTAAAAAAATATAGGTACTTATGATACATTCTCTAAAGATATAGAAAAAAAAATATGCATGTACGCCACTGCATACTCAAGATATTTTGATTTTAAATCTTTAATCAAAAGTAAGGCAATTATTTCCGATAACAACTAATAGGAAATAATGAGAGTTAGGTTAAAAATATATCAACGCAAAAAAACTGGAAGCAAGTCCACAGCAAACTATTCAAAAGTATGTTTCGACTGAAGGTCACTGAACGATAACGATGAACAGGTAATTAACTAAAAAATAATTGAATTGACTGATTAATGAATATACGAATCCTTAAGCTTTACACTAAGTTATTGATACAATTAAATTTTGAGATAAAGAATTTACTATATATGGTTACGATACGTGAAGATATAAGATAATAAAAATATATAGATATAAGATACCTATTGTTAAAACGATAATAAAATAAAATATTAAAAACTCAACTGTGAACGATATGATACGATAAGTGAGCGATTTAAAGATAGATAATACGATAAAAGTGAAAGATATTTACGCCAATAATAAGATAATTGCTTCAACTACTGTCCAAACTTCCAAGTTTCAAGATTTATTGATGAGAGATACGATGTGTAAAACAGCCACACACGTTCGGGTGCCAATTTTGTTACCTATTATTTGTTTAAAATATTAAGGCAAGATAAATTGCAACGGCGACTCAATGTGGAGAGCACCTCAGGTGTGAATTCGGAGACCAAACTAATATCAATTCAGGGAGTAGTCTTGGTTCGCGGGTAATCCTACTTTATTTAAGTTATTGAAGTTAATGAGATAATAAATGAAGTTAAGAAACCAAATGAATTTAATAAGTTAATAAATCAAGTTAAATGTAATTAAAGTTAATCAACAAAGGTAAGTGGGCGCCACCCTGAATAATAGTCGACTTGTTTTTCACCTCACCACTCTCTATCAACAAACCTGGAAGGAATATGAACAACGTTGTTAAATTTACAAGTTGTATAATGATAAAAAAATATCACAGTAAAATATAAAAAAAAATGATGGTTTTGTGTGTTGAAGCACGTTGGTTTTAAAATGGTTCACTTGTTTACTTCCCTTAATTTTCCACGTGTCTGAGATGAAAACTACTTCGGAATTGGCAGGTACAGGTCTCAGGTACAAAGTTCAGGTACAACTTCCAGGTACAAAGTCTCAGGTACTAAGTAAGTTACTAAGTTTCAGGTACCAAGTCGTAGGTAAAAAGTCGCAGGTACTAAGTGCTAAGAAAGATACATTGTATCAGAAATAGTTACAATCTTTTTCATGTAAAATTCAGGATATCTGCAGTAATTCGTTTTTACAAGTGTTTAAGAAATTCAGAAATTCATTTAAGAACGTGGTTCATAAAAAAAATATATCCTCTATTTTACTATAAAAAAAACAAAAGAAGCAATGAAGAAATGTGATATGGTATTATTAATTATTAAGGAAATCTTATTTATTTCCATTCATCAAAGAAATCAAAGAAACAATATTCTAAATAATATAAAAACTCAATTTTACTACTTATTTCAATCACAGAAGGCGATAAAAAAAATGTAATGAAAAAATGTAATCCGGAAATATAATATTCTAAATTGGTATTTAGATTGAATTATAATTAGTTAACTAAATATAAATATTTTAAAGACTTCAACTATATACATGTGAACCTTTTATCACCTGTATAAGAAAAACTAGAAAAAGAACAAGATAAAAAAATATCATTGTATGTGTGTATCTGGCGCTTATCACTAGAAGGGAAAACTATAAAAGAAAAAACATAAATAATAGTCGACCTGGCGCGCTCGCTTCGCTCGCGATATCGATCAATCAATCTAGATCTTTCAATTAGAATTTTCATTGATAAGTATACTTATTTCCCTTCCCCTTTTTGGAAAAGATTATATGGAATAAAAATCATTTCATATTCATGTCTATCTATATACAAACATGTTTATTCCCTTCCCCTTCTCGAAGAAGTGGCTAATAATTTGTATTCCACATGGATGAGGTTTTTCGATCCTTTTATGAAAACTATATTTTCCCATTTATTCACGTAAACATTTGTCGAATGTGAAATAATAGCAATATAAATATAAAATATAGCTAAAATTGAATAGAACAATCCACTGGAGCTGTGTTCTTGCGATTATTTTAAAAATCCTTCTTTTTTATAATCAGCAATATGTTCGTGATATTACGAATTTATATATACCTACTTATCGGGACATTTGGCGTTAATTTTCAACTAAAAATCACAAGAATATACATAATTCTTTGTATTTACTCTAAAGTCATGGAATATACGTACCAAGTTTGTACCTGTGGAACAATATTATGTCTAAAAAGTACATTTTCAATACATTCATTTTAGATCATAAAGATAGTAAGTACATCGGTGTTATATGTGAAAAAATACATCTAAAATCTTGGTGTAATTTCCAAGCCGTAACGAGCTACGGAAATGAAAGCTGGCAACAATGCCCATTATCCGCTCTTTCTTAAATTTGTGACCATCCGATCAAGGATGTTAAATGCATCCTTGCCATCCGATATCAAGACAGAATTGTCAAAGATTTAAAAAAAATGGCGGATTTTTGGTACTTTCAATTGCGATTTTCTCTTTCAAAAGTGAATAATCCAAAAAAAAAATTTTTATTAAAACGTTCTATAACAATGGGGCTTTCTATTAAAAAAAAATCGTTGCAAAATTCCGAGGGTCGAGAACCTTACCGGACCCGGCTCATTTTCTTTTTCTTGCATTAAATTTATTGATGTTCGTTTTTGGTTTTGGGTGCAATAATTTTTTTTGGTTTCACTTTCCATGTTTATCTTGTTATTCTTGTTCTACATTCGAGTAAGTACATTGTACATTCTAACTTCTAAGAAATAACCAAATCATTAGTTCATTACTGCCATCACAGATCATATAACTACTACAGGGCTGAGTTCGAGAACATCGCACTAGTAAGAAATTCACTTATTTTTGTGTCCGAGAACTCTTGAGCGTCTTCTTGTTGTGTACTCCCCCACAGTCCGAAAACTCCTTAGAGCGACGCTCAAATTACACCAGTCCCGACTCGGTTAGAAATCGCACCTGTCAGTTTGGTTTGAATATTTTGTAATTTGTGGTTAGAATTTAGATCGGTATGTTTGACATGTGTGAGGGTGTGCTGCCTCCCCTAATCTATGGTGTGCTGTGAATGCTGTGATGTGTAAGACTATTCAATTTAAAAATAAATTCATGTCCTATGAAGAAGCATAATTAGTTTTACAGAAGAAACTGTTTTCTGCAATTCAAAATTTAGAGTTAAAAAACGATTTATCAAAAAGATCGCAAAATCTAACACAAAAAACTTAATCAAGTTTATCCTTCCCGTGAGGATCTTAACTAATGTCTGGTAATGTTTTTACTATTATTTATGTTCCAAGTTTTCATATGTCTCAATTTTTAGTAACAAATAATATGGAATTAATCAACAACCGCCATATACTGGTCGAGGAAAATGGGAAGGAAATTCAGGATGAATCTGGTGATTGGTTAGTTATGGATGTCATAGGTACATATTAACTTTTGTTTTTTAACTTTAGATTGTTTTACTTGTGAACTTATCTAAATTTGATAGCACATATATCCATAGCCATGAACCTGGTGCCTTATGTTGAGGCATGACCTTTGAACCGCCCAGCCGGCACTATAAGACTATGGATAGGTACCACTATCCAAAATATATAAGATTATTCCCTACATATTAGTATCAGATTTTTGTTTACTGTGTTTCTTGCTTTATTTATTTCGAATGTTGCATATTAAATGTCTCTGAGCCACCCAGCAATCTTTATTTATTAGCTCTTAATTTTTGTTTACTATAAGTATATTTTTAATTTTAGATAAAAAGATGTATTTTATTCCACCCACCAAAGAAGTTTTAGAATTTTTTAATATTCTTTCGAACTCAGAAACTGAAAGTTTGGAACACCTTCCTGAACATACAGAATCAGTTGTAGAAGAGCAGGTAATTTCTATAGATCATAAAGAAAATTACCCGCCTGCAGTGGGCAAATGGGATAGAACTGCAATCTTAAGTCTTATCAGTTTATATAAAGAAAATTATGATTTGTTCAAAAGCACTACATTTAAAAATGAAAATGTTTGGAACATAATCACCAAAAAACTGAATGAACAGGGTTATTCATACACAAAAATCCAAGTTGAAAATAAATTTAAATACCTCAAGCAGAGGTACTTAAAAAAAAGATAATATTTATGGGAACAAAATCAACCGGTCAAAGCCCAGTGGTATTTGATTATTTGATAGAGTTGGTATACAGACGGATCTAAAAATGAACTCGGCACCGGAGCGGGCATATACAGCAAGACGAGCAAATATGAAGGAATCGTCTCGCTAGGAAAATACGCCTCTGTATTCCAAGCAGAGGTTTATGCAATACTTGCGTGTGCAAGGGCTAACAGTATGAGAGCCTACAACAACAGGCAGATCAGGATCTACAGCGACAGCCAAGCCGCCCTTAAAGCACTTCAGAGCTATAGGGTGACATCTCGGCTAGTATGGGAATGCGGCGAAGAACTTAGAAGACTGGCGACTCGGAACAGTGTAACACTGGAGTGGGTACCAGGTCATAAAGGAATCGCAGGCAATGAAAAAGCTGACGAACTCGCAAGAGTAGGATCGTCAACTCTGATGAACGGACCCGAACCTGCTGTGGGCATCCCCAGATGCTTAACCAGGTCATGGTTAAAAGGGTGGTTGAAAGAACAACACAAGAAATACTGGAAGAATACGACTGGGCAAATACATGGGAAGAAATTCATAAAAGAACCATCAGAAAAAGTAGCGAAAGAACTGCTCTCAATGAGCAGGAACAAACTGCGCACCACTACGGGGCTACTTACGGGACACTTTCCCACAAAGGAGCACCTAAACAAAATAGGGCTGTACAACGGAGACCTTACATGCAGAAGATGCAAAAAGGATACCGAAACAGCTCTGCATATACTATGCAACTGTGAGTCGCTGGACCACAGAAGGCAGAAACTTTATGGTAGAACCCAAATGACTCCAGAAGACTTCTACAATCAACCAGCTAAGAACCTGTATGAGCTAATACAGGGAACGGATTGGCTGAATAGGTTGTAGTCAGAACACTAGGAGTATCCACAATAAGCCCAGGAGGCTGAGGTGGTACCGGCGAAAGGACGGCTCCGAAGAGGAAAAAAAAAAGGAAAAAAAAATTTGATAGAGTTTAATGAAATATTTGGTTCAAAGCCTAATGTGAAGCCATTGAGTATTGCTTCTTCCTCCTCATGTTGTAATAGTGAAAGTGCCAGTGATGAACCAGAAATAAAAAAAAGAAAAATTTCAAAACTTGAACATAAAGTGAACAACTGGAAAATTGATTTTGAAGAAAGAGAGCAACGAAAAGAAGAAACTAGAGAACGTCGGCACTCGGCACCAGGAAAGAATGTCCTCTGTGCAAAAGTCTATTGAAACATATGAAAAATTAATGTCCAAATTAATTGATAAACTATAATTAAATCTGTTTCATTTTTTAAGTGTGCAATTATTATTCAAGTATGGGTTTTTACTGTTGTTAGTTTAATTTGGACCAATAGATTTTTTCTTTATTTGACGAGCTAGAAAAAGTTTAAATTAGCAGAGTTGTAGCGGTTTTCTGGACTGTTAGGAAATGTAGACAGAAAACAATAAAACGTCGAATTAAAGTGTTATATAGACTTGTTTTTTATTCTCTAATGGAACACCTAGTATATTTTGGGATTTTTATATTCTACACTAAATCGATACATTACACATTTCCTGTTAAGGTATATGTTTTTTTTGTTTCGAGCATAAATAGATTTAAAAAACTTTTATTTACTTTACCTTGGGTACATTTTTTACATAAAATAATAGTACACATTGATAACACTGACATTACGTTTACTAAAGCTAATTCGAGAGTCCAAATATACATCTTACATAGATTTTGGCATACATTTGTGCTTCAGTTTAATTAAGACTATCTGAATAAATAAGTGGTTAGGTGACAATACCACCTGATAAAGCTTTTGTACTGGGGCATCCAAATTAAAGCACAGACTTATAACATTTTTATTTTAAACATGGAAAAAAATATTGAATATAGGAGGCATATAGGAGGCATATATTTTAATCGTAATTTTTAATGCATCTACAATATCTAATCAATGAAATAAAATGTTTGCTAATACCTTAGGTACCTACCTGGAATTACCAAAAATTTCATATTTATTCATGTTTCACTTTCAAGAATTGTTATTATAGGCTTGTTTGAGAATGGGCGAAACATAATCAAACCATATTTTTGATTATATCAAGTGGGCTACTATCAAAATGGTATCTACTAATTAATGTCAAAGAAATATTGCTGTATTCTTCGTTTGTGTTTAGGAAGTTGATTCAAACACAATAGTTAACTTGTGGTTCCAACAAGATGGAGCATCTTTATATCAGAAATTTTACCGACAGGTGGATAGGACGTGGTGGACCAATTTCGTGGCCTCCTCGACCTCCAGATCTGACACCGATGGATTTCTTTTTATGGGGATACATCAAGCAACTTGTGTATCAAACGTAACGCATTTTCCACAATAACTCCAGCTATGTTGGAAAGAGTAAGATCCTCGTTTTTGAAAAGAATTGTATGGAAGTAAATGATTGCCATTTTGAACACTTAGCATAAACTACTATACTTTTTATAGAATGTCAATGTTCATTTATGTAAATGTGAGTGTTCTTATAATGTTGGTTTTCATGATTGTTAGTTTTTCAAAAATAGAAAAAGTTGGAAAATGAATTACAAGCTTGCGTTTTACATAACTAAGATTATACTGTTTGTGGTGACTTGAGTAATTATTTCGTAAAGACTAAAAACTGCTTTTATATTTATTAGTACCTACTATAATGACATTGGCCTACTTACAGTAAACAAAAATATTTCTTCCAACATAATTCCTTCTTTCCTTCCTCTGATGGTAAGAGTAGGAGTCAAAGATATTTTAGATGCATCCAAAATTACGATTAGAATTTATGCCTTAGAAATGTTAAAATTCACAAGATGTTGCATGTAAAAATTTAATACCATTTAATTTGTGTATCGAAAATACTTGTTTTTGACCATTATCATAAAATATCTACGATTTTCCATTAACTGATGCCCTAAGTTTACTACATCGTTTGAAAGTTTATTAATTGTACTAACAAATTGTGAAAATACTTATAGGGTGATTTATTTAAAAATTTTGAGATATTGCTTGATTTGCGTTTTGTTTCACCCTGTATTAAAGAAGCCACAGATAAAAAAAGTAATTTATACTAAGCACAGCCAATGATGTGTGTATGACATTTGAACACAAAGACCTGTTGATTTATTTTAATTTACTGTTCTGCAGAGTGTTAAAGAGGAGGTCTTTTTTGCTAATAATTGGCCATATCTTTGTAAAACACCCTTATAATATATTAGAGTGCTATATTTTTGTAACGCTCTCGGTGAGATCTTTTCGATTCTTAAACATAATATAGTACGTTCCATTAAAAAAAATGTAAGTTTGTGCTGCTGCGTGGTTTTGGAACACCCTGTAGAATCGAAAGTATTTTCAAAATGTGCTCTCAGTAACTGTATTAGCTTACACAAAACTATAAAGTTCTATCTATCACCACAACGATGTAATCCTCCGATGTCAGAAGATTGCCCCACCCTGTATAATCGATTAAAAATAATCGATCAACAATCGATTAATATCAAAATTATCATCAATTGATTAATAATCGATCATTTTTGATCGATCAACGATCGATTATCTACAATAGAATAAATAGTCGATTAATAACCGATTGTGTATGATCAATGAATATTCGAATATTTCCAATCGATCTATTGTTTCCAATCGATTATTATCAATTGATTAATAATCAATCATTTTTGATCGATCCTTATTTATCAACGTATAATCGATTATTATTGATCGATTAACAATCGATTATCATTAAGTTGTAGAGCAGTGATGGGTTGTTAATAACCACCTGTTATTAACCAGTTTTCAGCTTTAATCAACGCTAAGTTAAGAATTGTTTGAAATTAACCACTGCTAACAATTTAGGCGACCAAACATTTTCAAGCCCGCAGACATCAGGAATTTGCGCGTTAATTTTTCCAGGTCTATTAAATACCATTGCGCAGAGTCCTGACGTCCGCATCTGTCGATGACTTCTGAATTCTGGAGCCTTTATTTACATCTAAAATAAGCTTAAATTATTTCAAAATTTTTGTAATATTGGGCAGAACAGAACAGAAATATCTAATGAACATTTTTTTTGTTAAAAATTGATGGTTAATAACTAGTTATTAACCAATGACCGGTTAACAAAATTATTAACCGGTTAATACCTATCACTGTTGTAAAGTAAAAGATGAATTATTTCGTTACAAAATTCTGTCCTCGGTTTTTTCTCCAATCTATCGATTAATTTAAAATCTTTCCAGCATTTTTTTTAGTTTAAGATGGACGTGCGTAACTGTAAGGTATATCTCCTAATCGATCTCTAGCCTATCAATCCGGTCGCTCCAACCTAACGTAAAGAACTAAAGTTCCAAAATATAGGAATGACATTACATTACCTGTAAGAATCAGGGGTTGCTAACAGCCAAATAACTCCCAAAATTTGTTTTTCAACATTTTTAAGGGGATGCCCAGTACGATAATTGTTTTCCAGAATCGGTACTATTTTCTGGCATAGAACTTGAAAAGCCTCTGGCGTCATTCTGAAATTCATCTGAAATTCCTTAAAATAATACCTGGGAATAACTTCTTCAAAGTAATCTTTACACCTTG
>CAJUYH010005708.1:0-22390 GCA_910591685.1 Galerucella tenella | reverse complement strand
ATTTAAATTTAATATCAACAATTGTAATATTCTCAAACTTTGTATTAATTAAATTTTCATATTCATTTTATATCTATTAACATTTCTTGCTTAATTATTTTAACATAATCTTGTAAGATATTCATGTATTAAGTTTACCTTTTCTCTTTATATTGTAGCCTGATGATGGTAATATTGTACCGAAACTAGTAGCACACATTATAAGTGTCCTTTTGAGGAACTTTTATTAAAAATTTTGTGGTTTGGACTTTGAGTTTTATTGAACCATTGGTTTAATTTCATACAACCACATTTGAGATATGGATGAGCTCTTAGAGTTAAAGACTACCTTTAAATTTATTGAGACCCTAGAAAGTGGAGAATAAATTTTGTGTGTTTTTCCTGATGCATGTGTTGGGAACAACAGCAACAACAAATTTTCCACCAGGACGTAGTGGTATTGGCCTGTTAAGAAAGAGTCCCACGACAAGGCCAATAAAGAGACGTGGTCCAAGAACCAGGAAGGTGATCTTCTCTGTGTCTTTAGTTATTTCGTTGTAACTTTTAGCTGCGTTACTACTTTTATGTACATGCCTGTAATACGCACCTGTTCATCCAAATTTATCTAGTTTTGTAATTTCTCATTCATTTTTATTCCAATCTTTTTCTCCATTTTCTATAATGATTTCTGAAATATCATGAAACCTTTCAGCTGAATTGAGGTTTCTGATCACATTAAGGCTAGCAATACTGTGTTTTTTTGGAATTAATTTCCATTTAAAATCCAAATTAATTCCAATACAAAACTTTATAGTATTGCTTATGAATGGCACCAATTGAAGCACTTGGAGGCATTTTATGACCACACTAAATTCCAATTTGGATATCCATTTTTCGGCATTTTTTAAAGACATTATCTCTATCTTTTGGCTACTTTTCACGACTTACTAGCAATTATTGCTACTTGGTTGCAATATTTAGTATTAAACAAGATAAGACGTCTTTCAAGGAAGGCTGAAATTATTCTATAAAATAATGCTTAGAATATGCTAAACATCATCATTTTTTCTGAACTATATGCTTCGATCTAGCATTATTTGCTTGGTAAATGAAATGTGTTACTTGGGTAACCATTAAAGAAATAATTATTAACTGAAACTGAGTGATTTTCAAAACATTGAAACTTGACCGAACTGAAATAAATGTATTAGATGTTCAAACTGAGCACCGTTTACTTCTTGACAATAGGCAAGTCGGCTTGTAAATTCTCTAGTAACATTAGCTATTTCTTCTGATGGAATTCTCTGGATCTCTTGAGTTATTGTTGCAGCTAATTCTTGCAAATTATTTAGTCTATCAACATAAACCTCAGACTTCAAATAATCCCACAGAAAATAGTCTAGTGGATTAAGGTCGGAACTTCGTGCAGGCCATTCATAAGTACCCCTTCTTCCAATCCATCTGTGATGAAATGCCGGTAGGTATTGAAATAAAAAAAATCGAACCCGATATTTTTGTATTCGTAATAAAATGTTCCATCAGAAACTAAAATAATATACAGGGTGTTCCATTGCAAATTTTAAAATCGACATTACCCCCGGTAAAACCGGAAGTTCAAAATTGTTAAAAAATATGAAAACAAATAGGCAATCTACTGTAGTATCCCCCTTCCAAATTCCATTTTGATGTCTCTATTAATTCCAGAGATATTCACTTGGTTCCACACATTTGCCCATCACTGTATACATATTGAGCATAAAACTATCTTTGTCTACACATATTGTGTAGTTGGTTATTGTAATTTCATTGTAGCCAACGATGAAATAATTATTTTATATTAGACTAGCATTACTTTTAATATCAATTTGGTCGATAGTGATAAAGAAATCATCTGCCAAAATTACATTTTTGGGTATGTTTCAACGGGAGATATCAAATGAATAGGATGGATAAGGTTCAGTGAAAGTTGATACCACAAAGCATTTTACCATGGCAGACAAATCATTAAGTCTAGAGCCTATTTTGATGCTACAATGTTAATTGATGAAGAAAGATAAATTGTTGACACCTGATACATGATAACATTATTTTTCACATTACTTAGGTACATTTGAAACCAACGGATTTCAAATTGATGATTGGTTATTGGAGTTACCGGAGTCATCGGGATAGTTTGTTTCCGAAATTGCAGGGCTATTGTGATGTAATAAAAAACTATGCTTCTTTTTACAAGTTTAACAACCAGATTTCTGACATTGTCTACTCAGATTAACTGTGCAGAAGCAATTGAAGCACAGCTTTAAGTGTTTAATTTGATCCCAACGCTGGCACTGGATAATGTAGAAATGTTTTACATACCTAAATCATATGATCTTTTTCACATAAATTGCATCTTTTTGTAATAAAATGGTTTACCAACGGAAACTTTGAATACGAGTATTTCTCATCTTTATAATTATGTAAAGAGTTGTATGTGTATGTGTGATTTTTGGGGTGACATTCACTGAGACCTAGAAGATCTATTGTGCCCCCTTACTTCTACTCAGTTTCTGAGGAGAGTCTCAGAAACTAGTAGTTCCTTTAGTCCTATTTCCCGGAGGAATTTTAGGATGTCTGCAGGCTTCAACTTAGGCAAATGTTCCTCTTCTATCCAGTAATCTCCCAGGTGCTGTGCTCTAGGATTCTGGAGTGCTGTGCAGTTGAAAAGTATGTGGATGGAGGTTTCTTCTTCCATTCCACAAAATCTGCATTCTTCTTCCTCCACTATTTTGAGCTTTTTCAGGTGCCCATTCAGGCGACAATGTCCCGTTAGGATCCCTGTCAAAACTCTTAGCGCAGTTTTACTTTGACTTATGCATTCTTTTGATCTCAACAGGTTGTAGTCACCCAGAAGAGTATTTGATTGTATAAGCCCTACTAGATCTTTCCAATGGTCAGATCTTCTCTTTTTCTCGGCTTTACTTATCTCTTCCAATATTACATTGGGGCTGATTCCGCAAAAGTGCTCAGGCCCCCAGAAAGGTATTTCAGTCCCCCTCTTTGCTAGTTCATCTGCTATTTCATTTCCTGCTATTCCAGTGTGTCCTGGAATCTGGTGGTGGTGACTATGTTGTTCTCGCCTAGTTCATTGAGTTTGTCTTGGCATTCCCACACCATTTTGGAACTGATTACACAAGAGCTCAGTGCCTTAATGGCTGCTTGACTATCCGACATTATGATAATCCTTTGTCTTCTGTATCCTTCATCAATATTGAACTGGGCGCACTTTCTTATGGCGTGGATTTCCGCTTGAAAGATACTTGGGGTTTTTCCCAAGCTTTCAGAGTGTTTGGTTCCTGGCCCGAACACTCCTATCCCAGTTCCTTCTATTGCTTTTGAGCCGTCTGTGGCATTCTTTCCAAGTCTGGTAATTGTATTTGGATCCCATTCCTTCTTGTTGCTCATTTCCGTAACGAATTTCTTTGAAAAGTTATATTTTTTCATCATACCGTCTTGTGGCATGTCCCAGGTTGTCTGATTTCTAAGAAGTGAGGAGGTGTTTTTTTTTAATGATTCCCTCTCTACTTAGTCTGTATCTTGTTCTTTCTGCAACACTTTCCACCACCATATGTACAGGGGTGAGGTTGAGAATCACTTCCATGGCTGCCGTTGGGAATGTTCTCATTGCTCCTGTAATGCATATACAGGCTAGTCTTTGAATTTTGGATAGGTTTTCTCTCGTCGTCAATAGGCTAGTTCTACTACTCCACGCAATGGCTCCATAAGTGATGATTGGTCTCACTATGGCAGTGTACATCCGGCTATGTAAAGAGTTACTAATAGGTTTACTACCTGGGGGTCTATTCACAAACAGTGAGAGCTCCTACGAGAGTACACACTTATAAAGTGCGCATGCGAGCTGTATCATAATTTGCAATTTCGAGAGAGCTCGCATGCGCACTTTATTAAGTGTATACTTTCGTAGGAGCTCTCACTGTTAGTGAATAGACCCCCTGAAGCAAAGTTTAGATCCATGGTTTCTAAGAAATTAGCCCAGTTTCGTGAAAATTCCAAAAACTCATCAATAGTTGATAGTGAATATTTAGCATAGTTTTTACATTTTTCCCACTCTGATGCGGTACTTTAATCTAACTCACCTGATATCAAACAAATAATAATAACATCCCAGCTTTCAGTGGGTAAGTTTGAAGTTTTTAACGCACACATATGTTTTTTGACCATATCTACTGAATTACTCCCACCACTTGCACTTTCCTTTACCAAACTGTTAATCTCAAACAATGCCTTATATGGTTATTAAACATCATACGAGTATTATTGAATCGATTGCACAGTTTCCCAAGCATAATTATAATTTTGAGCTGAAAAATCGAGACTTTGTATTATTTTTGAAGCTTCTTCTGTTAAGCTTGACCTTAAATAATGGTATTTCTGGATGTCTGTGAGGATTTTATGTTTATAAATCAATGACTCAAATGTGTTTTCAAATTCAATCCACATCAGGTAATCAGAATTAAATAAAGGCAATTTAATTGGAGGTAGTTCAATTTCTTCTAGACCGAAAAAATTTTTGTTATTTGAACAATCATTTTTATCATCAGAAGTAGCACTTTCATTCCTGTCTAATAATTGTTTCAATATACTTCTTGCTGTAAACACATTTTTGCAAAAAACTGAATATTGTTCTTATCTAAACAAATGTTCTTCCTCTGACAATTTATCACTGCAGTTCAACTCAATATTTATCAAATTCGCACATAATCCCTTCAGCTTTTCAAATTTTTAGTTCAAGTTCTGAAATTTTATCATTCTCAAAATTATTTTTTTTTTTGGCTTGGACTCACGTCATTCAGCCACTTCTCAAAATTATCAAGAGAAATATTGGATAGAATCAATATATTCTGGAATCGAATCAAATATTTTCATAACTTCACGCTTTTTGTATACCTATCTAACTGTTTGAAATCAAAAGCCTTCATCATGTTTTAATTGTTTAATAAATCGAGTAGCTTCCATAGTAATAGACAAATTGGAAATTCTTAACGTAATTTGAGGCAACGTATACAAAATTGTTATCGTATCACCAAATTAAAATCACAAGTTCAATAATAATCTTACGAAAATAGTAGGTAATTGATTCAATCTACATTTCAATTCTTGAATAGTTTATCCAATCGACACATGTTTGCGTAAATCTTTCAGAATAAAAAACTAAGGTGAAATCTCAATAAAATAAAAAACAAAATGTTTTCATAAGGATACCCAATAACCTTCAAAAATGAATAGTCTGTTTGAATCCACACAGTATCTCAATTTAGTACAAATTAGTTTATTATTGTAATGTTTTTCTTATTTATTTGAACTGTTTCTACCGTGGTATAAAATTATGCGCTCACTATGGCTAATAACTATTGATTTATTGAAGAAGCACTCACACACTATAAAGGTATGTCCACATTGGTTCGCTGCGCAGTGCCGAGTATTGAATTTTTGTTGGTGTGGACGGTAATCTGCGCACGAACGTGCAAGACCGTGCACGAACAAGCACGATCCATCAGGAGTCGGTACATCAAAGAAATTTGCTTGACAAACATTGTTCAGTTTGGACGTCTATTTGTTTTAACGAACATTTCTTTAATGCGCGCACACTTTTTCCAATATTGTTGACTCCTTACAAATTATATTGAAAATTGAAAAATGGGTGACTGGGACCACGCAAAAATATTAAAACTGATCGGTATATATGAAATAAAGCCCGAATTATGGGATCCAACAAATGCCAATTATCATATGCGAAATAAAAAGCATGATGCATGGGTCGAAATTGCAAGCGAATTAGAATCTGATAAAGATGTGGTAAAGGGAAAGATAAATTCTTTTTCTACTACCGTGCGCTTTAACCCACTTTCCCGCACGCATTTTAGCTTTGAAAGTGTCACTTTCCCGCACTAGTGCGGGAAAGTAAAATTATGCAAATTTTGACCTTATTAGATAGTTTTTCACTTCGGAAGTTATAACTATTCTTACACCAGGTGAATAAATAGTCCATCAAATAAAATCAACATGTTTTCTAGCTTTTTGTTGCATTTTTAATTTTCTGAAAATATAAAATAATGAAAATATTTTGATATAAACTTGTACATTCTTTAAAGTAGTGTCACAAAACAACTATCAAACCACCCGGGTTTGATATAAGAAGAATATATCAAATGAAATTCTTCCATCTACAAATGACTTAAAATTGTTACCGTCACCCTCATCGTCATCTTTATGTGACCTGCAAACGATGCCACCCTCATTAACGTCATTCACTCACCAGTTAACACCAAATAACTCCACTGGACCGGCAATTTTAAGTAATTCACAGAATACAACTAATTGTGTTTCTAATATTAATATTTATAATAATAATTGATGATAATAATAATTGTTTTTGGTCTAAGTTTTTTATATGTGTGTTAAAATAAAATAAATTTTGAAAAATGGGTTGATATACTTTTTGTATATACGGTCGTAGAAAAAATAATGTTCCTAACTCATGCGTAAAGTGTCTTTCCCGCCCTTGACCGCTTGCCCGAACTCCGCTTCGCGTCGTTCGGGTCAACTGCAGTCGCGTGCGGGAAAGTATCACTTTCCGCACTAGTTAGGAAAATAACTATTGTTATCTTCGTTTCGAAGAGGAAAACTGAAAATAAAGAACTCTTTAAAAACAGTAACGGCGTTTTCTTGTCAATGAAACAAAGCCTAACCTATTTCGTTTGTTTCCGTTAAATATTATAATTATGTCAATTCACTCATTTTTTGTACCTAACTAAATATTAAATATAAGTTGAGCCAGCGAGTGATTTGATTGATACAGTCCACTATATCGAAACATAAAATGATCCTCCTCACGGATGTTCAACTAATAAGTCGGCTTTGTCGACAGTCGTACAGGTAGGTAGTCATTAGTCACTGTATTTCTTTGTTACAATTTGCAGAAAGGATGCACTTCAAACGTTGCCTGACTGTTGTTCCGAAATCATCAGATGACACAAATTTCTCCATGCTTCAGTTGAGATAATTCTGAATAGGGTGCCTTTTTTGAATTCATATTTCCGAGAGGCATTATCTTCCTCGGTATTATTAAAAGACTCAATGATTTGTTTGCATTCCCCGTCTTGACTTTGTGCCACTGTCAGTCAATTTTTGCAATTATTAGAAGTAAAATTAACCCGAGCTGGAGTTTGGATCGGATTTCTGCTGAGGAAGTCAACATACGATATTTCGGAGCCTTCACGGTGAATTATTGGAAAATTGAAATCTTGCATATATGCCCACCAGCGTGCGGTGCTTGGTTTCAAATCTTTTTTGCGAGCAGAATGGGGGAATCACAGTCGGTGACCAAGGTGAACCTCACGCCCAGCGAATAAACTCGGAAGTTTTTCAGAGCTCTAGCAACAGCTAGAGTCCTACTCCAAAAAGGAGGAAATACACTGCACAACAGGGTAAGTGAACTGCTCAGAGCCAGCCTAGCTCTGGGACATATTCCAAGAACCTGGCAACGCATCAGAGCTACATTTATACCAAAACCTGGAAAATCTGGACAGGACACGGCTAAAGCTCTGAGACCAATCAGTCTTATGTCATTTTTGCTAAAGACTCTTGAGAAACTTCTCGACAGACATATTAGAGATGGTATAATGGCTACAAGACCAATACACCGAGATCAATATGCATACAGAGAGGGAAAATCAACCGAAACAGCATTACATCAACTCATAAAAAGGACTGAATACGTGCTGGGAAACAAAGAGGTGCTGCTGGCAGCCTTTCTTGATATAGAAGGAGCTTTTGACAACACCTCCTATGAATCTATAGCTAAGGCGACGAGGAATTTAGGGATCGATGCCACGAGCTGCAGGTGGATAGACTGCATGCTCAGAAGCAGGCTCATAGAATCAACTCTGATGGGGGAAACAATGGCCGTATGTGCAACCAGGGGCTGTCCGCAGGGGGGAGTACTATCCCCGCTGCTGTGGAACCTGGTCATGGACGGGCTCATCAGAACCCTACACAGAGGAGGATTCAACACCATAGGATATGCAGACGACCTGGTAATTCTATCCCAAGGTAAATACAACAGTACAACCAGAGACAGACTCCAGATGGCTTTAAATGTAGTAACAGGCTGGACTGTAAAAGAAGGGCTAATACGTAGCCCTTCGAAAACACAGATAATTGCGTTCACCAGAAGAAGGAAAAGGGAAGGACTTGGCCCTCTGACGCTTCAAGGTGAACCAATACGACTGTCGGATGAAGTAAAATATCTTGGGGTTATCCTAGACCCAGGCTTAACTTGGAACCGACACCTCCAGCACGTGATCAAGAAAGCGGAGGTGACCTTCATGGTTGCCAGACGTACTTACGGCATTAAATGGGGACTAAGACCCAGCATGGTACACTGGCTATACAAAATGGTTGTCATTCCCAGGATCACATATGCATCTTTGGTATGGTGGCCAAAGACCAGACAATCCTCTGCTATGCTAAAACTAAGCAAGGTGCAAAGACTTGCATGCACTGGCATTACAGGGGCAATGAGGACTACTCCTACAGCGGCGCTGGAAACAATGCTAGACATTCCTCCACTACATTATGTCATAATGTGTGAAGCAAGGGCAGCACTAACCCGACTGGAAAAAGCACTAGACCATGATGTGGCACATGGGAGAGGATACACAGAGATAAGGCAGGTGGGTGATGACATTTTCAAAATGCCAACAGACCAAATGACTACCAAATATATCTTTCGCAAGAACTTCGAGATTGTCATCAAAGATCGAAAGGAGTTTGAGGAAGAGAACGCACCACCACTTAGTAGAGCGAATGAACTGATCTGGTATACAGACGGATCTAAAAATGAACTCGGCACCGGAGCGGGCATATACAGCAAGACGAGCAAATATGAAGGAATCGTCTCGCTAGGAAAATACGCCTCTGTATTCCAAGCAGAGGTTCATGCAATACTTGCGTGTGCAAGGGCTAACAGTATGAGAGCCTACAACAACAGGCAGATCAGGATCTACAGCGACAGCCAAGCCGCCCTTAAAGCACTTCAGAGCTATAGGGTGACATCTCGGCTAGTATGGGAATGCGGCGAAGAACTTAGAAGACTGGCGACTCGGAACAGTGTAACACTGGAGTGGGTACCAGGTCATAAAGGAATCGCAGGCAATGAAAAAGCTGACGAACTCGCAAGAGTAGGATCGTCAACTCTGATGAACGGACCCGAACCTGCTGTGGGCATCCCCAGATGCTTAACGAGGTCATGGTTAAAAGGGTGGTTGAAAGAACAACACAAGAAATACTGGAAGAATACGACTGGGCAAATACATGGGAAGAAATTCATAAAAGAACCATCAGAAAAAGTAGCGAAAGAACTGCTCTCAATGAGCAGGAACAAACTGCGCACCACTACGGGGCTACTTACGGGACACTTTCCCACAAAGGAGCACCTAAACAAAATAGGGCTGTACATCGGAGACCTTACATGCAGAAGATGCAAAAAGGATACCGAAACAGCTCTGCATATACTATGCAACTGTGAGTCGCTGGACCACAGAAGGCAGAAACTTTATGGTAGAACCCAAATGACTCCAGAAGACTTCTACAATCAACCAGCTAAGAACCTGTATGAGCTAATACAGGGAACGGATTAGCTGAATAGGTTGTAGTCAGAACACTAGGAGTATCCACAATAAGCCCAGGAGGCTGAGGTGGTACCGGCGAAAGGACGGCTCCGAAGAAAAAAAAAACAGCTAGAGTCTCAAGCTCAAAGGAGTGATAAACAACTTCCTTGGAGGATATTTCCTGGCTGATAGATTTAACGGGGCGAAAATTGTCCTAGTGTTTCAGCTTTAACTGCTTTGGTATTGTTAGGATCAGGTCGGATACCGTCAGCTGAGATAACGAGCCCTAGGTGTGTAATATTTGTCATAAAAAACAGCATTCCAGAACTGCTTCAAGCAGTGCATCAAGAACTAATTTCAATCTAAACATTCCTTCAGCCACCGTGATAGACAGTCTGCCGTTACAAAAGAAGTTTTTGAGATTGACTCATGGTGTATGGGAGCTTGGTGAGATCCGGAAGCCAAGTGTTGTGGAATTAATACTTTCACCTCAGCTGATCATCTATGCGGAAAGGAGGTCTTTTAAGGTGATTTCATCGAGAGAGCAAAAATTAACACAAAGGCGATCACATCCATATTTTTTCTTAGTTAAAATTATTGGGCTTGCCAAGGAAGAATTACTTTCGCGGATGATCCTATAATTAATAAGTTTATCGACGGCTTCGCGCACCTTTTGGCGTTCATATTCTGACATACGGTGAGGGTGGTGATAAATCCATAGTTTTATTTTTGGTTAACCTGATATTCAACTTGCCAGTGTTAACTACGGTAAGCGGTTTGCCAGAAGTGGTCCCCAATTGAGAATAATTATCAAGTAGCTCGAGTAGCTCTGTTCTATTATTAGGGTTCAAATCAGTTATTACCTTTAAATCGGGGCGGTCACGCTCATAATAATTGATGGCTAGTGGTGCAGGAATAATTTGTTGCTTATTTTCATCTTTCATTAAAGTTACGTCCCCCAAGAAGCTGTGATATCTGGTTGTTGGTAGAGGAGACGAGTAGCTGTTCCTTCTCAGGAGGAATATGTGGAACCTGGACAGCTCAGCGTGGAGAGTGGACTGTTGACACGACGAGTTTGCTACTAGCCGATCGATAACCGGAGTCAGCGGGGTCATCGGAACAGAAGACCGCTTGTGGAAACCTGCCTGCTATGAACCGTATCTAGTGGAAGGATGGTTGATAAGGTATATTCACTAGATTTGGGGGCTTGCCTCAAAAATCTGGCCAAGTGGAAGGAGACCACAACAAAATACTCCCTAAGTCAAGTTGGAACAGCATATGCCGAGGACTGCGTGGTCAAGGGGAAGCTTGATCGCTAACATGCGGACTCTGGATACCTGGGGACATCCAGTTTAAATACACTCACTCCTGCATACAGGGCTCTGCCGGAGTGAACCTTGTGCTTCCCTAGCTACTCGTGGGACCAACTATGGGAAATAAGGAAAAAAAGAATCCAAGCGGACATGCACAGGAACCGGGCACAAGTCGGAGCAATGTATCCACAGTGCCCAAATATACATGAGCATCTTCCTCACACGCAAGCAAACCTCGTCTTGAGGGAGCTGGAGAAAAACAGGAGAGGAGAAAGGCTGGGGCACCTATACCCTCAACCTCCTCATCTGGTGGAAGTCTCCTGGAGAAATCCTGGACAAAAAAAAATAAAACCCCTCTCCTTCCTAAACTGTGTAAGCCCGGAGGAGAGGTGATCTACTAGGGCGTGGACTCACTGGAGCGGGCGTAAGATGGTCTCTCCGCTTCCTCCAACGAAGACTTACACCAGAGGAAGCAAAAAAGTAGGCCACGGATCGCAGGAAGCAAGGAGAGGAGAAAGACATCACGCCGAAAGAGGGCTGGAGAGCTGGAAGGGGGTAGAACTGACGGTGTGTCAGGGAAACGACATCCCAAAAATGCATATCGCCACAATCCTCCTCCCAAGAAGCGAAGGCGTAGAGGAAGGGAAGCTTCTTTGCTTGATTGAAGCGCGTTTGGAAACAAACCAGATAAAAGTCCTCGACCCAAAAGAAGAGAGCAGAGGCCTAGTCTTGAGGGCAGAAATAGATAATCTATCCTGTTAAAAAATCAAGAACAACTGGTTCTCAAATTGGGAAAATACCCGTACATGGCATTAGAAAAAAAGGGGAAAGAAAAACGAAGGAGGTTTTTATTTCCTCCAAGGCCAGTGTCGACTCGCGTAGTGTAGAAAGCCTACACATCACCAAACTCCTTGGGAAAGAGTCGTCACTGACCGAGTAGGAAATGGAGATTGCGTCGGAGGAAGGGGACAGTACTCTTTCAGAAGGGGACATCACCCTGACGAACGAGGGAAATACCCAAGAAGACAACCAACAGGATGGCGAAATTAACTCAACTTAAGTTAATGCTCACCATCCCAAAGGAGCATCGATGATGATCACAGAATTGTTCACCAAGGATCAATGGGGGATGTGTAATATAATAATTAAAAAACTTTGGGTTAATAATAACCAGGTAAGAGGATTGGCATGTAAAGATGCTTAAATAGTATATCACACAGGGAGTTATATACCAAGAACCTGGATTTTTGTCCTTCAGAATACATGACTCGAGACCTCGTTCCACCTTGACAACCAGAAGGAGGGCAAAAAATAGTGATAGCATCATGCTACTTTGAGGGAGATGAGCCAGCACCCCACCCTCCCCTAGAGGTACAAATGCTGGCTAAGTACTGTGAAGAGACAGAAGAGGCATGTGATGCCAATGCACACAACACCATTTGGGGCAGTAGCAACACCAACCAGAGAGGTCAGCAACTTTTAGGATATATCTAATAAAAACCTCAACATCCACATTATGGAGTTCGAGTTCGAGTTCGATATGGACAATCCACACGAGTCGAACAGTATACTCTTTCTACGACCCATTTAAGGGAAAATCTAGGAAATAAACATTTGAATGAACTGTAAAATAAATATAACTTGAAATTAAAAAGTTTTAACAATTTTATTTATATTCGTACCAATTCAATTTCATGTCTTAATTTTTTGTGATAAACGTTAGTACAGTTTTTAAATGTACAATTTGTTTAATGTTACGGTTTCCCTTTTCAAATATGCGATGCTGTTATGAGTGGATGTTGCCAGTCGGACTCCCGCACGGAGGGTACCGTAGCTTTATCTATATTAATGAATATTCTGCTAAATATTCCAAGCGTCTACCTATTGTCGTTATGAATATCAAGCAGAATAATCATTTGAAAATAAAATTATTAATTGAAAAAAAAAAATTCTTCACGGGGAATCGAACCCGCGTGAGAATCTCGTATGTGTACCAGTCGACTACCGAGGTTTATACCAATAAAACGTCAGAAGTATTATATACTTTCATGAGAACTAACGTCCATCAGTAGTCCATTAGATACCCATTTTATTCTATTTTTAGTATTAGCTATTTATTTTTACGGATTATTTTATTTAAGTTTATTTTTGTAAATGAATATTCTTGATCCAGTGCTTCTGGGAGAGACTTTTTTCGACAAGTTATTTTGACGTTTCTTTAAATTAAAAATAAGATGAGTGACGAGTACTAAACGCGAATGCTGATTGGTGGATTTCATATACGTTCTGGGATGTATATGAAATCATATACGTTCAGTTAACCGATATGGTCTACATTTCCATTCTGTAAACTGTGCAGGGAATGGATAATATACATGTGTTTGTAGGAAAAATCATTTTTGTATTTAGATTCATGAGAATTGAAATAATGTTTCTCTTTTAACTTTTTTTTCGGGCTGTCTCAAGCAGGTTTTAATTGTAATAATAGTACTACTTCAACATTTTGTTGTTTTCCACAAAGGATTTGTGGGTGAAATATGGAATAGTTTCACAAAAAAGATTGCTTATGTCCTTTAATAGATCCTCTTGTTCAGGCTCTAGGCCATAATTTTTCACCAAATCAGTTGAATACTCGACATTTTTATAATAAATTTCAATATGCTCACATTATGTACAAAAGGAACAAACATTGTATGTGTCGCCATTCATTTTATTGATAAATATTTAATTAATTATTGTTACGCGAGCTGCTGCATTAATGTGCTCAATTAGTGCCCCCAGTGAAATTCCCATATGATACGACTATGGCTCCTCCGCCTTATTTTCGAGAATGATCTGGAATACGTAACATCTAGAAAAACCCTGCGCATCCACCAGAACTTCGAGAGTTTTCTAGTACAAGACGTGCGAGTATAAATAGGCGACGAGCATCGCAGCGGAGTTAGTTAGTCAGTTAGTGTTGATACTGAAAGAAAGCAATCGCGCCTCGATAAAGTGTTTATTAAGTGACTCTCATATAAATTATAGTTAGTGTGTGTTTAGTGTGTGTTTAGTGTATTATATAAATTATTAAATAAGGACTGTATTTGAATATAAATCTGTAAATATAAATTAATTGTAAATATAAATTAGAATAAACGTTACATTGGTGTCAGAAGTGGGATGGTGTAGCTGTAGACGAAGAAAAGGCTGCTACCGTACGAAAGTGGCCAAGACCCACCGACAAGCACCAAGTTAGAAGCTTCCTTGGACTCTGTACATACTACAGGCGATTTATAAAGAAGTTTGCAGATATCGCTAAACCCTTGACACGACTTACAGAGAAAGCAAGGGAGTTTCGCTGGGACGAAGACTGTCAAACTTCGTTCGAAACCTTGAAAGAGCACTTGACTACTGCACATATACTCGGCTATCTGTAAGAAAGCAATCGCGCCTCGATGAGGTGTTTATTAAGTGACTCTCATATAAATTATAGTTAGTGTCTGTTTAGTGTATTATATAAATTATTAAATAAGGACTGTATTTGAATATAAATCTGTGAATATAAATTAATTGTTAATATAAATTAGAATAAACGTTACATTATTTTCATCTAACGACACCCAAGTGTTAACAATGCAAATAATTATGAAAAACCATGTCATAAGGAACTTGTCACTGTCACTACATATAGCCAACTTTAATTAATTTTATAACTCGTGAAATTATCATTTATTTTTTATGCGTTATTATTTTCAGTTCTTTTGATACTTTCCCTTGTTTCGGGTAGCATTAAATTAGGAAAAGTATAAGAAATAATATTTATTTTAGATAATTTCCTAAACCTTGTTTCACCAGAGCATAAGCAAACTACAATAGTTGACATCAAATCCGAGGTTAATAAATGAAGGAGTCGCTGATGTAGTGTCCGATAGAAGTAGACCTCAATTTTCTTCCCTTTCCTCTAGTACTATAAAATTATGTGATTTTGGTAGAATATTCGCTTCTTCACTTAATTATTTCAACCACATTTTAATGTAGCATAGGGAAATTACAATATTTGACAACAAATCCGAGATTAATAAATGAAGATGCCGCCCGAGTAATTCATTAGCGTCCGATAGAAGTAGTCCTTAACTTTTTTCCCTTTTCTAGTACTATAAGTTATGTGATTTTGGTTGGATATTTGCTTCTCTATTTAATTATTTAAACCACATTTTACTATAGCATGGGAAAATTAAAATATTGGATATCAAATCCACGATAGCAGTAGGAATACCTACCTACTTCAATTTCATTTCCTTTACTCTAGTTCAATAAAATTGTGTGAAATGGGTATAATATTATATATTTTTTTCGCGATTTATTTTTTTTGTTTATTTACAGCATCGGTTGTCAGGACGGTAGGTTGTGTTTACTGGTTTCTAAGTCTAACACGTCGGTAGGTGATTCACTTACTTAGCCCTACATACATTTAAGTGGTCCTAAATAATATATTACTCCATTCATTACACAAAAAGAACAAAAAAAACTAGAAGATCTATATTTTTCCAATGAACAGAACCGAACAGAACAATATGAAATGTAATAAATAGCATAAAATCAATTTCACCATAATGCAAATTATATTTTAAACGGACCGAGAAGTATAAATGTCACTTTTGACATTTCATTCATTCCAAAAAAATTTAAATTATTTGATTCGAGATTTATTTCAATACGATCGCGCAAAAAATGGTATGAGCATCTCGAACGTTAAGGGTAATACCGGTCTCGAGCAAAATTGGTTGCTGTCGACCGGTGAACAACCCTTACCGTTCTCAATACTTGATAATATACTATTATTTAATAATTCGAACCACTTTTCACCAGAGCACAGGGAATCCAAAGAAAAATTGGTGATAGGACTATTTTCATTGCTTTTTATATATTGACATTATGAAAAGTTCATTGAATTTGTTTATTTTAATCTTATGGTAACGTAATATGCATAGATATAGTGAAATGGCAGTGGAATTATTATTGTAAATATATTTTGAACAAGTATAACTAGTTTGTTTTATGAAAACTTTTATTTTACTACCTTATTTTCAGTCAAAATTACATATGTCAACATTAATCCTTTTACGACAGTAACAAACTTAGAAAAGATGATTTATTAGCTTATAGGATCGGATCAAATTGGTACCATGAATTCCAACAATAGATTAGTATGTAAGCTATATGGTTAGCAGACCCTTTTCCTTTTTCCTCTAGTAATTCAAAATTTAGTCGTATGGTTTGTTCAACCATCCTCTGCCTTCACGTCATACGTCGGTGACGTATTCTGCTGATTTGTCTTATATTATCGATGTTATATTAGTTGAATGTTGAATTTTACACTCAACCTCAAAATTATAATCAATGACATATCTTAAGAATTGTTTACAAAGTATAACAACTGAGTTGTCAAAAGTAACAAATAAAATTTACGTCGACATTTGTTAAGAAATACGTTAATGACGTCACAATTGCTCAGTGGGACTCCCTTGTCCGGGAACGTCTGTTGAAACGAGTCCCTGAAGACGATCATGGTTCCAAGAATGGACGACAAATAGTTATCTCGAGAAGAAAACTAGCTGAGGTAGAAAGAAAGTTACACGACAGTCCAGCGGGAGGTCATCTGGGAGTGAAGAAAACTCTTCAGCAAGCCCATCAAAGGTATTATTGGATGAACAGCATGGACGATGTAAAGGACTGGTGTGAGAAGTGTACGAGTTGTGCTACGAGTAATGGACCACATCGCAGGAGAAAGGCTAGTATAGTGCTGGAAGCCCATTTGAAAGAATTGCATCAGATATCGCTGGACCATTTCCGACGACAGATAATGATGGTAAATACATTCTGGTTGTGATGGATTATTTTACCAAATAGGTAGAAGTTTATGCGATCCCGAATCAAGAGGCCTCAACTGTCGCGATCTATTGGTGAAAGAGTTCATTAGCCGATTTGGAGTGCCATTGGAAGTTCACAGCGATAAGGGGAGGAATTTGTAGAGCCATTGATTCCAGGAAATTTGTGACAAGCTGGGAATGAGGAAGACCACGACAGCGTCATTGCATCCACAGTCAGATGGAATGGTCGAAAGAATAAACAGGACCATTGGAAAATACCTGTCCAAAGCAGTTTCCAGCCACCAGAGATTGGGGCCATTACCTACCTCTATTTAGTTTGGCTCATCGATCTGCCATCAATGAGTGCACAGGGAAAACACCTGCGAATATCCTATTTGGACGCAAAATGAGGCTTCCTTGTGATCTGGAATTTGGTTGTAGACCTGGAGGAGATCTAATGGGAGAAGACTAAGTGATCCAGTTAAGAAAAATGATTGACAATGTACACGAATTGCTTCGAAAGAATCTCCAAGTTGCCAGCGACAAAATAAAAAAACAGTACGACACGCACGCTGCAGAAGGCAGTTTCAAAGAGGGGGACAAAGTATGGTTATACAACCCGACGGGGAGAAAGAGCATTTCTCCAAAACTACAAAAATCTTGGGAGGGTCCATACTTAATTGAGAATTCATCTATCGCATAAGTGAAAAATGGAAAACCGAAAGTAGTCCATCAAAATCGACTAGCTCCATTCGAAGGAGACCATGCCAAAAAAAAGGAGTAAACCACATCTGGGAAGATCCTGACCCTGCCATCGAAGAATTTACAGGCGCATATGGAGGTACCGGTGGAGCAAGATTTGGAGTCACTACAGAGCAACGACAATATTTGTCCACGCTCCCGCGAGACTATTTACTGGCACACAACATCCCAGCCAATACCAAAAATGCACGATGTTTGGCATTCAGCTTCCGAAAGAAGTTTGGACGATTAGAAAAACTTTCAGAACAGATTCCAGCCCCTGGCAATATATTGAGACTCAACACAATTCACGACACATCTTCTATTTGTTAACAGATGACAAATTTCAAGATCTATCTACCTACCGGAATGTGTGGGAAGCGCTACGAAGTCTTCAAGACCAGGTGCTGGAATCCAACGTGAAGAAGCTAGCGATGCCAAAGAGAGCAACCACTTGGATTGGCGAGTTATTAGGAATATGGTGGAAGTGATTTCCATAAATACCCATGTCCACATTTTAATCTGCAGCTATTCCCCACGTTATCAGTATCCGATGAAGACAGTACCCTGTTACTTCCATTCGACCGGAAAGTGTGAAAATGTATTTAGTTGCCGATTTAAACATCCAGTCCCGGCTACACAGAAGTTCCAGGAGGATCTTACTATTACGGAGGGTGCAATGTTACGAACAAAATGATTCGTGAGCTATGAATTTTGGTGAATGTGACCTTTCTAGAAGATTTCATAACAGAGTAATGCGATGGTTTATTTCCGATTGTTGTGAAAGCATCGCATACGTAGAAGGTGGTGTATTCAAGGAGGTTCTAGATTTGCGAAGGACTGTATATACGCGGGTTTTTGAGTGAGTCGAAAAGTTTTCCAGTATACAGTAAACTAGTGGATATAAATAATGCAAGTGCTGTAGATAAATTAGTAGACATTAGGTAGTGTGAACATGAATTAAGTTTATTATAGTGTGTGAGTGTTTCTTTGATAAACCAATAGTGATTAGCCCATGAGGACAAGCGATTCGTAGCTTTTTGTGGAAGTGGTTATAAGTATCAGGTATTGCTGGACAGGTAAAGGATTTGGGTTTGAAAACGTAAGACGCAATATCGTACTAGGAATCTTCCACGGAATAACATGCAAACAAACTTTATCCACTTATAAGTGATGTACCTATTTCAACTCTGAACTTAATACTATGATTATATAATATCATGTCTATGCAAAGACATAAATCTCAATTTGTCGACAGTTTTCTCACTTTTCAAGGTTCCCAATGTTTAAATATATTTACCTTAATTTAAGATCGGCAACAGTTTTGGAACTTTTACTCAATACTAAGGCCATATTTTCCACATCAGACATATTCACTCTTGTTTTTCTATTAATAACGTTTCCTCTGAGCTCTTCTACTGTGGATTCAAGGTCACCCAAATCTGTTTCTAATCTCAACATCTCTTGTTTATATAAGTCCTCCTCTCGAGTTAATCTAACACGCTCTTGATCCATACCTACAATTAAATAAAGTTCGAATACAACATGCTTCGTTGTATTTTTCCAAATTCTTATAATTTGCAGTGTACCAAATATATCCATGTACAATCATTATCAGCTGGATGTTGTGATATGGGAGAAGAAATGCCCGATGTACATTGTAGTAAAGCAAAAAACAATTACTAACTGATATATAAAATTTTTTTTAAGTTTGGACAAACTAATAATAGGAATTTTGTATGGAACTTCTTGGTGTACGATCCAAGCTGATATTCAGAGGAAAAAACTTCCAGCTCATTCAAACCAAATGTTCCCAGAGCACGTCAAATAGGAAAAACATGGAAAGATGATACTTTTTAGTCCAGTGTAAAAAACAAGCGATGGCGCGAAATATACAATGGTACTTGCAAGATAAGAGAACGGTTTTGATGCAGGTTTAGTTTTTGGAAGTTACCAAAAAACGGGAAACCAAAATGATAATATTAATGGCGAAAAGTGGAAGAATCTGCAATGAAGGAAGTTACCTTACCATAAAGAATTTATCAAAACTGATGGATCTCCAAATCATGTAATCTGGACGGAGTGGAAATGAAAACATTACCCATTAGCAACATTACTGGAACATTGCAGCAAACTTTTTTTTAATGACTGACATTCGTTGGTCGATTCGTTTTTATACATGCATTTTTTTTCGAAATAGTTTTTGTACATCCACCAACCTTCAGTTCCAATATATTTCTCAATCCAATGATTTATATATAATACGATATACTGCATCATCCTACACCAAAAATATAAGAGAATATAATCATTGAGCTATTATAATTGAAGCTTTTTGTGACGAAATTCAATAAAGATTCATCCTTGGGTCTTTAAAACATTTGAAACCTAGAATTATCACATCTCCATGTTTTGTTTGTGCACCAGCAGCTGGAAGACTAGCTCTGTCTCCGCTTACATCCAGCCACTGAGCCACGGGGAAAAGGATGGTGAACTCGTCCAACAGCTGTTGTTTATTCAGTGTAGAATGTTTTAGAGTATTATGATATTTGTACTTTCGAGTAAATATTTTTGCCCTCACAGTAGATGAACGGAGTGAGTCACAATTCAATAGTTGAGACCAACGTAACTTTTCATAATGAATTGAGACCAAAAGTAGGCGTTTGTCGTGAATTGTAACCAACTTAGATTTTCGTCGAGGAACGTTGCTTTTTATCGTGAACTATAACCAATTTTCACTTCCAACATGAATTGGAACTAATGTTGTTTGCGATTGTAAATTGTGACCAACTGAGTTTGAGAACGAATTATTCCGGAAGTGTAATAACATGACCAAAAGGTCTAGTGAACAATGCTGGGGACCAGAAAAATAGTGTAGTGGATGTATATGGGGTTAATGAACCTATTGGTTTAAATGTAATGAAGTTTATTCAAAAATCACAATTTATACCATAACAAGAGTCAGTTAGGAGAGCTATACTATTTTTGAAACCAGCTAATAGACAATTCCAGAACTTTGACAGGCTGGCCATATTGTTCTGGAGGACAATTTGGAGTTGAAGCTTGTGTGTTTTGACATGTTCTGAAAGTCAGTTAGTTGTCAGATAGACAATTACAATGTCAATGTAATATATATTCCATCAAAATGATAAAATCTTCACAAATAACACATAGTCCAGTCAGTGAAGTGTCTTTGAATGGAATTGGTCTATTTAATACATTAAAAAATACTTTCTACCTGCTTGCCATACTTGTTCCCCTCCAGCCATTAGCATAGCTCTTATTTTGATAAAGGTGTCTCGAATTGTTTCCTTCACTGAATGTGCTTGAGCTTGAGACATTCTTCTCAAATTTCGGACTTCAGCCCTCAAATCCTTGGCTTTTTTTTGCAGTACTCTGAGTTGATTGTACATTTCTGGTGTAAGTTGCAAGTCTCTGTAAATCCTGCTATCATAACTTGGAGATAAAGATGACGATTTCCCAGGAGGTACCGGCTTCAGACGGTCGCGTTCTGGAATATGAAAGTGTGATATTTTATTGAAAAAAGACATAAAAATGAATTATCATTTTAGGAATTAAAATCGAACTCTCACCCTGAGATGAAGTCCTCGGTAAAGTTGAAGATTTAATAGCTGGCTTTGATGGCTTAGTATCCGCTGAAGAAAGCAAAACACAACATGTTAGTAAGCGAAAAACATGCAGAACAAACATTCTCCGATCTCCAGTCAAATATAAGCTTTCAATGGATCAATTTGTTTGAGTTGTGTATTCGGTGGCGGTATTCGTTATATAGGGTGGCCGGACGAAAACGGAATAGAACCATTATCAGAAACTGCGTCAACGTTTTGAAATTTTAAAATGATAAGCGTGAAGACCCATCGATCTTTGATCAGAGGGGGGCACTTTATTCCAGTAATTTCCAATTCGCTACTTCAACCCCCTAGCAGGGGTTAGCATCACCTCAAAATATTTAAATAGCATAGGAGTCAAGTGAGATATTTCAATCAATAGACTTTGTTCAACCATCCTTGGTTAGCTCCCAATTCCAATTCAAAAAACTCTTATTAAAAAGTAGACGAGTATATAGTATACATTTCAAAATTCAATTTATTAAAAAGTATTGTGCTGAATTTTGGAATTTAAAGACTGTTGTGAAGAGAATTGGAAGGGCTTTAAAAGTATACCTCACTAGACCCCATATGTGAAAAAAGCGGATTAAAAAAAGCCTGGAGAAATGTTCTCCTTTGATCAAAAATCGACGATCACTATGTTTTTCCAACGTTGACGAAGCTCCTGATAGTGGTTCTGTTTCGTTTCATAATAATAAGCTACGGCGCGAGTTAGTCCAGTAACTGAAGACCTGAAAATAGGCAAACCTATCAATATATTTGTCCAATAATTTTTTTTGGCTTGATTTGTAGGTCTTGACAGGTACTTCAAAGGAAGAAAAAGTTCTCCAAGATTGCCCCTTAGCTCAGGGCCCGAAATGGCCCCTAACGCCCCCCAAAAAACGGTTTCCCGCCATTATCTCCCGAAATATGCGATTTGGAAAATTTTTTGTTGGATAAAAAGTGAAGGTCGTTAAATTATCTACAAAAATGGTCACCATCATTTTTTTCCAGAATGCAATAGTTTTCGAGATAATCGCATCCAAACGTCCCCTCGCTTACGCGGCTGCACTACCGCTATAAATGCTACCGTCTATAAAATTAACTTGTAAGCCGGCGGACAAATTCTTCCATAACTCGGTCAAAAATTAATATTTTTGGATGATTTAAAGTTCATTGTAATGGGAATATCCGTAGGTATCAATATGTGTACCTCAAACCCCGTT
>CAJUYH010005707.1:0-22390 GCA_910591685.1 Galerucella tenella | reverse complement strand
AATTTTTTTATAGATAAATCGTGAAAAATACTTTCAACTTAAAAAATTAAAGTTCGGAAATATATCTTCCGAAGCACAAAAAAATAGCTAAATGAATTAAAAAATTATTCTCAAATATTATTTCACCAGCCGTACATTTCAGTTGTGAAATAATCATACTATTAGACATTATCTTTTCGCTTTTCGAAGAAACGAGTACGATATCTATTGTTATCGGATTATAAAGACAATCTGCTGTGGGCTTTGGTCTTAAACTAATCATATTGGCATGATTCGAAACAAAATATCTTGCGAAATATCTTGGAGCGAAGTGTGCGAATATCTTGTCAAAACTCGAACTCTTATCACCGCCACTACCTACTTATTGTTTTGACACTTTAATCGATTTTACATTTTAGAGAAGAGGATCTTATAAAATCTGCAATAAAAAGCAATGATTTTACCAGTAAAATTATCTCTGGACACATCCTTGACGATGCTGTTTTGGCCATGTACAAAATGAATGTAAAAGCAGGCGAAATTATTATAAGAGAAGGTCAAAAAGGTACTCGAATATATGTTTCACACAATGGTACTTTCGAAGTCACCAAAGATCATTTTAATGATAAATTTGATGACGTTCGAGTGTTTGGAGAGCTGGCAATTTTGTATGATGCAAAAAGGCTTGCTACTATCAAAGCAGTAACTGATGCAACAGTATGGGTATTAGATGCTCCTGTTTATCAAAACCTTCTTGTAAGGTAAGTATTCGACCGTAAAAAACTCCATTTTATAATAATTTAGTCATAAATATATGGAATCAAGTCAATACGACGTTAGGAGGGCTTCCTCGTCTCGTTACCGAGACGGGACATGCTGGAAAGACTCCAGAGAATCTCGTTTCTGGTATGGTTGAAATTTCTTTTAATTAAATACAAGGTGAATTTTTAGATATGATTTTTTGTAATTAAATTTCATTCTTTTTAACTTAATTGATGTATTTTTATTTATAATAATATTTATAAATACTTTATTTCAAATTATCTTAAAATTAAATTCGGGACGAGACGAAATAACTGGTTATGAGACGAGAACGAGATTTCAGTCATACTTTTTTTCAAGTATTTCTCGTCTTTTGTGACTTCCTAGCCTAAGTTGAATTTTCAAAAGTTAAAGAAAAAAAATTGAAAATATTTGCTGCTGAAGGAAAATCAAAGGATTTTTAATATTATTTTTAGACATGCTGTGAAAGAACAAAATGAAAGAGTTAATTTTTTAATACAGAATGACGTTCTTAAAACTGCTGGAGATAAAATACTGAATTTGGCTGCCAATTCATTGAAATCCGAGTTTTATACTGGTGGAAAAACTATTATTAATGAAGGTGAAAAAGGTAATTTTTATTTATAGTTTCTCTTTATTAATATTTAACTTTGATGTTTTTTATTTTACTGAGAAAAGCCCGTTTTACAGTTCGCAATTCTTCTTGCAATATATTGCAGCAACAATTTGACCTTGCAAGGCCTTGCTTGCAGCAAGTTGACAATCGTTTTAAGGCCGCTTGACATGGTGCAATACAACGGGCAAGAAATTTCAGCAATGTCATGCAATGTCAGTATATTGCAAATGATGAATCTTTAATTGCCACATTGCTACCAACCCAACCAATAGTAGAAAGAAAAAAGTGTATAGTAACCTCAAAAAACATATTATATAAAGTATATTCTTCAACGAGTGCAGAATGATGGCTATTATTCTCGCGGATGAAGTTTCCAAAACGAGGGAGCGCAGCGAGTGAGTTTTGGAATCATCCAAGTGAATAATAGCCATTCTACACAAGTAAAAGACTATACTTTCTCCACGACTAAAAAGAAAAAACTTAAAGTGAGGATCGAACCTCGATCGTCCGCGGCATAGTCAACCACCACTAGGCTATAGAGCATATTTATAAAAATGTAAAGAGTAAATATAATATAATACGTAACTCATATTTTTAATCGGAACCCTTACATTTATAAATGAAATTAATTCCGGGAGGCGTACAAATTCACTATCGCTACTGTTGTCCATTTTTTCTCTTATAATAATTTTTGTCCACGACCACCTAATAATAAGTCAATATTTTACCTCCTAACAAAAGGTATATGGTACCCATATATCTACTGGACTGTATTATGGTTCATAATTCACGACTAGAGATAGGGGTACAATATGAAATAAACTTTTAAATCTGTGTATTTTGTTCAGGAAATTTGTTTCTGAAATATATCGTATCGATAAAATATCGAAATCTTTAGTATTGATACTTTTCATAACGACATTTTCTAGTATTAAGTATTTCAAAACAATATATTTATAACGGTACGTTGTATCGATACTTTACACGGTATCGTCCATCTCTATATATGTCAAATTATTTAATTTTGACGTTAGTAATACCAAATTGTTACGAACTTGCTATATTACTGTAACGATGAATTCATTGAATTCGGATAGTGGAAATGAACGTTCTTGTACACCAACTGAAATAAAAAAAAGGGCCGAAATTAACGACTATAGGACTGCTGCCAGAAAAATCGAAAGATAACTATATGTTTACATATTATGAACTGGAGGTTAGTTGACTTTTATTTAATAAAGAAATCAAGGGTCGTGGACAAAGTATAGTATTCTACTCGCAATTTATGGCCAATATTCACTCGGGTGACTTGCGCCCCTCGCCTGCGGCTCGGGACGCAAACGTCACCCAGCGTGAATAATGGCTATCATAAATTGCTCGATTAATAATATACTATAGAATTGTTTTGACGTTTCAAACGACGTGCTGTCAGAAGCGATTTGCGTTCTTAGGTATTTGACGTTTTAAAGAGACGATTTGATTTATTCATTTTAAATCATTTTAGCGTGAATTCTGATAATAATAGAATGTGATTGGCTAACGAGAGTGAATTCTTTTTATTATTCACTGGTGTGAAGAATCTAAATCATTATGCAGCTAAATATGTAAAAATAATGTGTGCGTTATTATTTAGTCGTGGAGAAAGTTTATTATCATTAAAAATGAAGATGGCTAAAGTGAGAAAAGCACAGAGAAAAAAACTAAGTGAATCACAAATGACAAAACATCAGTCATCACAACCACGTTACAGTTCGCAATTGTTCATGCAACTTGCAATATTCTTGATCGAAGGCATGCGCAGAAGAGGATACTTTGACAAGTCTCTTGCCATTCTAAACTCTTGTCCCAAATCGATCTTGTTCGATTTATATTGCAGCTTGCATGCAATTCTGGGGAAAAGTTGGTAATTTCTTAATTACATACCAACAAAATGAAAGTTGACTGTTTTCTTTCAAACGCAACAGGTATACATCAATAATTTGAATGCAAAGTTAGTTTATCAACAATTGCAACATCATATGACACACTAACCTAATCTCATAAATAAGCTTTAATTTTTTTGTTACTATCCACCCTTGCAAGATCAAAGTGTTGCTGCAATACATCGCAAGTAAAAATTGCGAACTGTAAAGCGGGCTTAAGCCGATAAAATTGCAATTGCATCGAATTGCACCGTACCCGTACCGACCAATATTGTGGAATGAGACTCGTGTTTTGAAATAATTTTTTCCAGGCAATAGGTTTTATATAGTTCGAGCTGGATCGGTGACTGTGACGAAGAAAGGCGAAGGAATTGTGGGACAATATAGCAAAGGATATTTTTTCGGAGAACGGGCTTTATTAGAAGAAACGCGAAGACAAGCAACTATAACAGCTAATCCACCATTGGTTGAATGCCTTACTCTTTCACGAAAAATTTTCTTGGAACTAACAGAATATCTGAAATTTAAACCTACCCAAGTATCAAGACAAACGTCAACACAATATGAAGATATTAAATTGGAAGATTTAGAGGTGATTTCTAATATAGGTAAAAAGATATTTTTATTTATATACCTATATACATCAGTGTGACCCACTTTTAATGGAAACACACCCTAAAATTTGAAGTTGTAAACATATTTTAATAATTTTTTTTTGAAATGTCAAGTACTAAAAGGTCTACCTCAGGACAAAATTTGAAATGTTTATTCCAATTTTCAGGGCATACTACGATATTTTTTCTTAGTCGAAAATCGAGGTTTTTTTATTAGCGATTTTTTTATTAAAAAAATCACTACGCCACTGGATTCAGAGTGCCTCTTAGCAGGTGTTACCAAAATTTCATGGAAAAATATTCATTAATAACAAAGTTATGACAACTCAAAAATTCGAAAATTCACACAGCTAACAATCATAAAAAACACCCTATATCAACAGATATATCCATGAGAATATTTTTTTATGATTTCAGCAATAAAGTGCCGACAGATGAAAAAAAAACAAATAGCGTAAATTTTTTTAATGAAAATAACAGAATTACATTCACGCAATTATTCAACTAATAATGAAGGAAAAAATTTTAATTAACGTAACTATGAAAACTATTTAGTGAAAGTGGCTTCGTCGGTATATAAAATATTTTGTAGGAAATTTATATTGTTTAAATATTCCCCTTGGGCCCATAAACAATATTCTAGACATCTTGCTTCGTCGCCTTCTTACAGTGTATGTAAAAATTTTGGCTTGAGGCATTAGGATTATTTCCGAAATAATCTCAAATGATTTGATCATTCCTGTCATTCCTGTTTCGTCTTTGTACAGGATTACTTTTTAGTTTTTAACATCATTTTAGCAATGATTTTAGATAATGCACCAGTTTCATTAAATATTTTATTCATTTTGTCCACGACCACCTAATAATAAGTCAATATTTTACCTCCTAACTAAAGGTATATGGTACCCATATATCAACTGTCGTGAATTATGGTTCATAATACACTGGAGTGTATTATGGTTCATAATTCACGACTAGAGATGGTGGAACAATATGGAATGAACTATTAAATCTGTGTATTTTGTTCAGGAAATTTGTTTCTGACATATATCGTATCTATAAAATATTGTAATTTTTAGTATTGATACTTTTCATAACGATATTTTCTATTATTAAGTATTTTAATTCAATATATTTATAACGGTACGTTGTATTGATACTTTCTACAGTATCGCCCATCTCTATATATGTCAAATTATTTGAAGTAGCTGCCACAACATTTTGAGGTTAGTAATATGCCAAATCGCTACTGACTTTTATTTATTAATAAATAAATTAAGTGTCGTGGACAAAGTATAGTATTCTACTCGCAATTTATGGCCATAATTCACTTGGGTGACTTGCGCCCCTCGCCTGCGGCTCGTGACGCAAACGTCACCCATCGTGAATTATGACTATCATAAATTGCTCGTTTAATAATATACTATTATTCACCGTACCGCAGCTAATACGAGGACGATCTGGACGTATAATCAATGTTTAATACTCAACAAACCTCTCTAGCACTTCTAACGTCATCTCCCGAAAGGCGTACAATTTAAATTGTCTCTCTTACGCTCAATCTTGCAGCCATGACACAAAATAATTCGAAGAATTGTAAGGTGAATATTGTTGACAATAGTACATTTAAATCTTTCACAAGTGTCAAATTGTAATATCATTTCCATGGCAACTAAGATTTAAATTGAAAAATCAATTAGTTCTTAGTTTTAGTTAATTTGCGTGAAAACTTGAATGTAATTCCGTTATTGTTGAAATCATAAAAAAATATTCTCATGGCTATATCTGTTGATATAGGGTGTTTTTTGTGACTGTTAGCTGTGTGAGTTTTCGAATTTTTGAGTTGTCGAAACGAAACTTATTTTGAACTCCGCACTACTTTTGTCTTACAGGTCAAAATATAACTCTGGATTTTTCCAGATGATCGCTAACCGCGAACTCTATGGGGCAACCACCCGCAACCGTGTTCGGGACCCAACTCCCTGTCTTTTTTTCTGTCTCGTCCAGCTTTGGGCAATTTTTGCCCAGTCAGCTTTTCACCACTTTTTCATTCCTTGCTTTCTTATTGGACACACGTATACTTTGTAACCCACGATCGCTTTGCTTTATCAGCGAACTCGTGTTTTCGAAACTAGGTTCCTTTTGGGTCACTTTGTAATTGTGTCATTGTGCATTATCAGCATTGTTTAGTCTGATTGAAATTTGCTACGCTACTTGAATCTAAATTATATTTTTATGAAGTTAATTTTGTTTTGAATATACTTGAAATTTGTTATACAGGGTGATGTTTTCCATAATTCCACCCTTGGTACTTATTACAATTTTCATAAAAAAAATTTACGCTATTTGTTTTTTTTTCATCTGGCGGCACTTTATTGTTGAAATCATAAAAAAATATTCTCATGGCTATATCTGTTGATATAGGGTGTTTTTTGTGACTGTTAGCTGTGTGAATTTTCGAATTTTTGAGTTGTCACAACTTTGTTATTAATGAATATTTTTTCATGAAATTTTGGTCACTCCTGTTTAGAGGCACTCTGAATCCAGTGGGGTAGTGATTTTTTCAATAAAAAAATTGCTAATAAAAAAATCTCGATTTTCGACTAAGAAAAAATATCGTAGTATGCCCTGAAAATTGGAATAAATATTTTAAATTTTGTCCCAAGATAGACCTTTTAGTACTTGACATTTCAAAAAAAAAATAATTGAAACCTGTTTACAACTTCAAATTTTAGGGGGGTGTTTCCATTGAAAATGGGTCACACTGTAGGTAACTTATTTCTATAATTCCTTATTCATACTGAATTTTAAAAATCTTAATGTTTATAATGTTACAGGAGTGGGAGGATTTGGGAGGATTGATTTGGTGAAACATAAAATTAGTCAAAAAAAATTTGCTCTGAAATATATGAATAAAATCAGTATAGTTGCCGATCAAAGGCAACAGCATGCTATTAACGAAAGGAAACAAATGGAGTTAGATTCACCTTTTATTTTGAAAATGTATAGAACATTTAAGGATAACAAATATGTTTATTATTTATTGGAAGTTTGTCCAGGTATAGTACACGAATATTTAAAAGAGCCCAACGATCCTTTTGTGTGAAATGCTTTAGTCTTTTGTTCTTGTAAGATTGAAAAAAAAATGTATACTGTTTTCGGCGTATTTGCACCTCATCAGTACAAGTTAGATGTCATTCGTCCAGAAGCTCTGAAACCTAACTCTGGACTGGAGATAACGCTGGAACCACATTAATACATTTACCCCAGTGAAGGGAATGCTAAAAATGCGATAATAACGACATCCCCACAACTAACCACAAACCATTATTCATATTGACAAAAAAACCTTGAAAATTAATTTTCAAAGAGTAGACCGTTCACTAAGAATAAACATCTACTTCTCGGGCTATAGTGATTACTAATTACAAACCAGAATAGTTGGTTACAGTTATCCCAACTCCGTTTAGTTAACTTGGAACTGTAATTCATTGTCTGTTGGGGCACATAGCCCGGGAAGTAGATGTTTTTTGTTAGTCAACGGTCTACTATTTGAAAAGTAATTTTTAAAAACTCTGTAATGCGTTATAATAGTATGATGCTATTATCTTGACATCTATTGATAACACGCTTTACTTAACTATGACAATTTGTTACAGGATACTGTAATTAAGTCAATAGACTATGAGACCATCGAGAAAAAAGTGTCGCGATTTGAAACAGCAGCAAACCCATTCAGAACAATAGTTTATCATGCCACCATCGGTTCCAGCACTATGGCGTACATTTTCTCTTTTTGATAGTAGAATCATAGGAGATCGGTCCAGACTCTATGGGCGAGTTGTACCAACTGTCGGCTAAACCTGGTTTATCTAACCATAGGGTTAAATTTAACAAAAGTTTAAACCGGTACGTGTTGTACCAGTGGAGTTTTCGTGCCGTTTTGTTAATCAATCATTTTGAAAGGTTGGTATCAGTGAATGCTAGACGAATGAACTACTGTGGAGTAAATTACTTACGTTTTCCAATGAAAAATATTAAAGAAGAATTTTTAATGCGATTCTAACCCCCAGTCTCAGTTTACATTCTCAGTTCCTGAGGTGTTTTTATTTTTGCATATTATTTTATTTGACTAAAAATTAATAAAAATAAAAAAAAAGGTCAGAAAACTTCACGGCCAAAGAAGAACGCGGAGCGTTATTGAAAATAAAAGTACTGGCGGCGCAGTTAGTAATGACGAGAAAATGGAGGCGTGGAAAAAAGTCGCTCTTAATTTTAATACATCTAGCGATCGCTACAGGGACTTCGGCATCCTAAAAAACAAATTTACAAACATGAAAAGAAATCCAAAAAAGCTTTCGCGGAAGAGAAACTGCAGAGACTCGGCACAGGTGGCGGAGAATATGTTCCATCTCCTGCCAATGATATTGATGTGGAACTGAAGGAACTTTTAGGGAAACAAGTCACTGGCCTGTGCTCTCAAGTTGACGATGTCTAAATCTATCCAAAATTTCTTGGTCATTCCATTCTGTATACTTGTAAATTTACAAGTTCATTAAAATCTTCGTCATCAATAAAATTTAGTATATCGGGATATTCCATTATATTTGGTAAAAATACAAATTTTACAGTATGGATGATTGATGTATTTATTATCAAGAATTACATCAGTCTAGACATCAGTCATCAATAAACCGAGTTTAGGTGTTTGGTACAACTCGCCCTAAGGCGTTCAAAAATAATCTTTCGTTAAATCTAGGAACATTTTTAAAAACTCTTATTTTCTACCCCCTAAAAAGGTGATTTCAAACTGTACGTCATTGGTTTCAGTAGATTATACAACATATAAATAAAGATTTGACAGAGGAAAGAAGAAGAAAGTCGTGGGAAATTGTTTCTTTTTCGAGATTTTCCTTTTAGAATAAAATAATGTCGTTAGTGTGAATAGTCAAAAAACTTTGGCAAGTTTATCTGAAACTGTGAAAGGAATGCAGTCGAAAACATTCGATATTGCCACGTTTAACTATGGAAAAGCTAAATTGCTAAATATGTAGTGGTAAAAAATAAGTTTTTAAAAATTTTCCTAGATTTTCCGAACGATTATTTTTGAACGCCATAGAGTCTGGACCGATCTCCTATGGTTCTACTATCATATGTAACAAACGGCGTACAGTTTCATATCACGGTATCAGGGGGTAAAAAATAAGTTTTTCAAAGTTTTCCTAGATTTTCCGAACGATTATTTTTGAACGCCATAGAGTCTGGACCGATCTCCTATGGTTCTAATATCAAATGTAACAAACGGCATATAGTTTCATATCACGGTTTCAGGGGGTGAAAAATGAAATGTTCAGTTTTCCACTGCGCTTTTCTGCACAAGAGAAAATGTACGCCATAGTACTGGAACCGATGGTGGCATGATAAACTATCGTTTTGAATGGGTTTGCTGCTGTTTCAAATCGCGACACTTTTTTCCCCATGGGCTCATAGTCTAAATCCTTCCATGAATTTTCATCAATGTTTTACAGCAATATTGGGACAGAAGGATTGATGTTTTGACTCAAAAAAGATAGTAGATGATCGCATAATAATATAACTTTTATGTATAGAAACCAAAAATCAGCAAAAAAATCACATCTAATGATATCTAATGCCCGTTTGTAATTATCAATGATTTAGTACCAGTTTTAGTCAATTTTTGATAGATATGATAGATACATACACATTTATCATCAATTTTTAAGTCAATATTGAAATTGACGAAACTTGTCCTATTTTTGTTCAATTTTAATTGATAGAAAATATTTATAGAACCAGTCATATTTTCTATCAATTAAATGGCAACTTGGGGTAAACTTCGTTTAAGCTATTTTAAATATAAAAAATGTCGTGGTCTCATGATCAAGTACTTCGACTTATTGAACTAAATAAAGAAAGACCTTGCTTTTACAGAGTTAAAAGTTCTCAATATAAAAATAAGCACATGAGGGCTTCTGTTTCTTATATAATTCCTAACTACTACTATATTAATAAGAGTTGCTGCTGCTAACAATAAAAATTATGTGTCCATTGTTGTCTGATTTAAATTGAAAAATTCAAATTATTTGCTAAAATCTGAAAAGTGACAGGTTACTAACAAAATCATACTGCTCAGTGCGCATAATCACAACCTAAATAAGTGACTAAAACATGGTGTGTTGCAAACACATTTTTTTCTTGTCAATATTTCAGTGTCCTAAGTTTAGAATCCTAAAAAATGGACTGAAACTTTTACTAAATCATTGATAATTACAAGCGTTCGAAAAGGGCATAACATACGATTTACTTAAATATGACAATAATTGTGATTAAGCAGAAAATTTGTTACTGTTTTATGTTTAATTTTAATTTAATAATTGATGCTGTTGATATTAAGAATACATCATTTTTCAGTTTTTTCTTAGAATATTAAGTCACGTCGCAAAAAGTTTCCTTTAAAAGTTAGTACCTTTTGTAAAGAGAAATATAATGGAATTAATCAAAAAACAAAATATCGAGAACTAATAAGTATTTCTAAATATTTGTAACCTTAGAATTCACGGTACATAAATATTGTTTTTCCACTACTAGCTGTGAAGTTGACAATTATTGCTTCTTCTAAACTGAGAAGTTGAATTTCTCTATTAGTGGTTAATAATTTTTTCTATTATTAACCTAGGTCAATAATGGACAAATTCAAATATTTTGAGAATTCAGGGATAGTCAACAAAAACTTGTGCAACATAATTTTGTATACCCAGGAGATTGTCTTTATCATATTTGCTGCTTAAAATTAATAATAATAATAATAAATTTATTGCTTATAGAAAACAATGTTTACAGCAAGGTTAGTGTGTGATAATATACAAATTATTATTATATTCAAGTTTACAAGACAGTTTGTAATAAAAAATAAAAACAAAATAAAATAAATACATTATTCATCGAGTATAAATGACCTCAATTTGAGAATATTCCAAAGGTAGCAGCATATAGTTTTTCCCTCAGATAGGTTTATATTTTGTAGAGCATTTACTAATGTTTCCAAATTTTGCAGACAGGATATGTTTTGTTTCATAACTGTATATATCGGACACTCAAACAAAATATGAAAAATAGTTTCTTTCTCGTCCAGGTTACAAACAGTACATGTTAAAGTAGGATCTATACTATAGGTTATGCCGTCTAATGTGAACTTCATTTTAAATTGATAAACCGTACGGAGTTGAGCCAAAGTACGAGTGATCTGAATTGGAGACTTCAACAGTAAATAATTGCTTGGTTCACGTGTTGTGGTGAAAGCATTATATAGAGCCATGAAAGGGTACGCTGACGATGTAGCAATATCGGATTGGTGCAGGAAGGTATAATATTTGGAAAACAGTAGTTTTTTTGTACTGTTAGATGACCATGAGTTAATTGATTCCATAACTGCAGTGATTCAACGTCAACAAAAAATGGTTTGATTTGGGATGCCCAATTATACTTTGTGGTAGCGGATATCATAATACGTAGCTGTTGCTCAAAACAAAGTCTGGGATAGTGAAATTTTTACATTTGAAGAATCTTTAGTAACCAATTGATTGTCATTTTAAAAACATTGTACGACAACTTAACTCTTCCTGTTTCTATCCGAATAACAGAGTCCGGATTATTAACAGCTACTAAAAGGATTCATTTTAGGAAATGTATTTGCACCCTTGCTAGTGCATCCAAATAACGAGGACCCCAAACAGAAGCACTGTTAAACATAACGCTTAACGCTAGAGATTCAAATAGTTTGATTCTAGGGTACCACATGTCAATTTTTGCCTTACACATCACAGGAATGAGAGCGCCAACGGCTTGTTCACCTTTTTTTACAGTTGCAGTTGACATTTCATTGAAATTACCTGTCATTGAATAAAAATACCATTAGCTTAAGATTCGCGCTCAACAAAAAATGACTGATGACATAATCAGTAAGTTCATAATATTCTCGTGGTGCGTTTGTGAACTATTTTTAATTTTTGTCTTAAATTTGACTAGTAGTGGAAAATTTTTATATACACCATGGAGGTGAAGACATTTATAAACCTCGCACCTTAATCCGCTCGGGGAAAAGCTCCTCGCGAAATAATTTTGGTGCTTGGTCAATAATAATAGTCTTCACCACCTTGGTGTATAATATACTATTCTCTTCGCACGGTATAATAAATTGTCAAATTTATTTTCACAAAAACTCAAAATGCTTATGATAATTTCAAAAAATTTCCTACAATGTTCCAAAAAAATTATAAAAAAAAACAACAAAACTTTGTTGGTTCAATTTTGTCTTCTTAGTAACTTTAAATAATTTTAGCTGGAGATCTTTGGAATATTCTCTACAGAGAAACACCGGAAAAACGTTTTAAGGAAAAAGAAGCAAAATTTATAGTAGGGTGTGTCCTGGAAGCTTTAGATTTCTTACATTCCAAGGAAATTATATATAGGGATCTAAAACCGGAAAACATTCTATTAACATCAACAGGCTACTTTCAATTGACCGATTTTGGATATGTAAAAAAACTATCGAAATTTGAAAAAACACTTACCTTTGCAGGTAAGTACCTACAATAGTACACTACCATTAGATAATAATAACCTCACAATTCAAATAAATAATAAATAAAATAAGTTAGGTCATTTGGCAAAAAAAAATTAAGTGTTTTGAGTATTTTAAAATAAAAAGGATCATATTAAATCATTACAAAACAACCAAATTACAAATCTTTAATCATCCTCTGGGTGACTGTCATTAGTGTCAACTTGCCCTATAACAACCTATATGATTTTTAGGAACATTCGAATATGTGGCTCCAGAATTGATTTCGAAAAAACCATATAATAGATCTGTGGATATTTGGTCGTGTGGAATTTTTATTTTCGAAATGTTATGCGGAAAAACACCGTTTGTTGGCTCGGATAGAAATGAGAATACTATTTTGAAAAACATATTAAATGGAATAGAAAATGTTAGATTTCCTAAAGTGATAAGTCAAGAAGCAAAAGATCTTATAATAAAATTATGCCGATGGAACCCATCAAATCGAATAGGTAGGAATCATTTTAATCCAAGTCTTTGAGATTTGGGTAACATTTAGCAAATAATTGAGAGAGATCAGTGATTCTGCCACCAAAGTATTGAGCATGAACCAAAGCAATGCAGACACAAGGTGCTGATCCAAGTGAGCATTCAATTCTTGGGATATTCAACAGACACATTTGCGCTTCCATTTTTAATCCATATAGTATTTGGTACTATTTTTACAACTTTCTACATATTCAATAAAATAAATTCTGTTTTAATTATTGTAATATTAATATGTCATTCAAAAATTTGTCTTCACTAATAAATAGTTGCTTATTTAATTCCTAAGATACTACGAAGAAAAATTCATGTTTTCAGGGATGGACAACGAAGGCATATCAAAAATAAAAAAACACAAATGGTTTTCCAACTTCAGTTGGCAAAAGTTACAAAATCTTGAAATGGAATCATCATTCAAAGAGACAGCCAAACGAAATAGACTACCTACCACATTAAAACGGGATCCAGATAATCCAGAAGACGAAATTTCAGGATGGGATGAAGAATTCTAAAATCCACTTTTGTATTATTATAACATGTATATTCAACTCACTCTGTATAAATATAGCATTTTCTACTTTATGAATTTTTTTCATCAGTTTGCTATATCCTGCGCTCGATCCTGCGGGATAAAGAAAAGATTGCCTATCGATACACATTTCTTGTAAAAAATTAACAAAAAAATGGAATTGCATCTTTAATTGAAAAAGCTTTCAAATAAAAAACTAATAAACCCACCAATCCATTTAAAAAAAAATTGGGGGTGTCAGCAACCCCCCAGATAGTTAAAACGATAAACAAATCTCTTTGTAATATGCACTATTGAAAATAAAAATTAACGGGTTTCAGAAATTTTGCGTTACAGAATTTGTACAAGTTAGACTTTCCACTCTGTAAAAACAATTAGATCAAATAAAAATTTGCTTGAGAGTTCGTTTTCGAAGACTAGCTGTGCCATGTTTGAACCATCAACTAAAAATTCTCAAATTTTTATCTTTCCAAGTATCTTTTATATTATAGGAAACTTTATTTTTGGAAATTTGTAAAAAAAGTCATTTTTTTGTTCAGTTTTTTTTCCTTCCAGAACCGCCACTGCCGACCGTAACCACCACAGTCGAAAGTAGAGTTGTATAATTATTAACAGTATTTAGATCATTGACTTGGCACATTAGTAAGTATCTAAAATTTAATCATTATTTAGAGGGGCAACAGCTCCTTCCAAAACCGCTGGGGATTGCGCCTCTTCATTTGAGCAACGACCCGCCTCTGATTTACCAGTAAATCACAGTATAGGAACGAACCAGTAGTATAACTCTCATAAATTTCAATCATAAATTTCCAGAGCTTTTGATAACCTTTGAACGGATCGCTTGACGATTCATTTTACCATAGGCGTGGGTGCATACGTTTTAAAATGACTTGAACGTGTTAAATGTTTTTTCTTAAATATTGTAGAACAGTACACTGATGAGCGAATAAAACAATAGTCTCATAAAAATATTTATTGGTTTTTCCATATTACAATTTTCATTTTGTTATGATTTTTAAAATTTTTATGGACACATTTTAATGTGTTATATAGTCGTACCCTAAAGAAAAGTTTTATTAAATATTTTATTGGAAAATCAACAGAAGGATGTACAAAAATATTTATGAGTGATTCAACAATATTATCTTCCGTAGCAACTTTCTCAAAATTCATTTGGAATAATGTTTCTAATAATGAGATGTATGGTACAAAATTTTCATGCGGCATATTCAAGTTTCCAAAAGTATCCTTATTCGTATTTTCATAAGCTCTAAGGTAACAGTTTAAAGACGAATCGTTTAAATTCTGATACGCTTGTGAATACGTCTCACATACGCTGCATGTATGAATTTCCGAACATTTTTTAATTAAATTAAATTAAATAACCACAAAAGTAGCGAAAAAAATTCTTTTCCAATAAATCATTTGTCTGAAACTCTTTGGGCATTGCAGTATTTGATGAAATAAATATTGTTGGAATAGCCTTTCTTTCTTTTATGAGGTTGCATAATCATGTCTGGATCAAAAGGTAGACGTTTGAAATATTTAGCAGAATATTCATTATTATAGATAATGGTACGGTACCCTTCATGAGGGAGTCCGACTGGCAATCTACTTATAACAGCATCGTATATTTAAAAAGGGAAACCGTAGCATTATACAAATTGGACATTCAAGAACTGTACGATTACCACAAAAAAATTAGTGGAAACATAAAATTGAATTGTTAAATTTTATTACTATTTATTACTTTTCGACGTCTGAACGGTAGGTAAATCACTCACCGACGTGTTAAACTTAGAAACCAGTAAACACAACCTACCGTCCTGACAACCGATGCTGTAAATAAACAAAAAAGATCAATCGCACAAAAAAATTTATGGAAATAATAGTAAAAATTGATCCGAACAAATTCAAGTAGATCACCAGCACTGCGAATACCAGCTTTGCATAGAATTTTAATATAGCATCGGTGGTTCAGTGGTAGAGTGCTCGCCTTCCACGCGGGCGGCCCGGTTTCGATTCCCGGCCGAAGCATATGAATCGCTGCTTCGTAAACGAGAGAGACACTCAGGAGAGAGCACACGCACGCAAGCAAGGCACATAACGAAGCAACGTAACATAACGTAACGGTCAGATATTTTGCGTCGCTCAAACATAACCTGACGTAAAGAACTAAAGTTCCAAAAAACAAGAAAACCCAGGCCCAAACCCGGTTGATCAAAGTGTAACTATGTATAAAAATATCAGAAAATAAGAAATAAAAAACTAAAAAAAAACAAGAAAGAAAACCCAGGCCCAAACCCGGTTGATCAAAGTGTAACTATGTATAAAAACATTCGTTCATCTTCGTGACCGATGTTACCTGAACTCCTAGACGCTAATCTAATATCATGTCCGCGCGCATTCAACCTGTCCCTTTTAGAACCCTTTAAGGATTAAACTGACCGCTGCGCGCTATCGGCATACACCCCTCGTTAGCACTAATAAGTACATTATATTCCGCTACGTAATCTGGGTTCGTGCCAAAGTCCACCAATAAAGAATTTTAAATCTTTCCTCATTTTGTTTCCGAATGCAACTTCTTAGAGAAATCATATAGCGTTTGTAATATCAAATACAATTAATTCCATTTTGCCGTAAGTGACTTAAGTTGTATTTCTCGTATAGTAACAAACTTATGTAAATTAAACAGGCAACAACAAACCCGCTAAGTTAAAAAAATAATGCAATAATACTATGTTTTAGGTCAAAGCTTGGTTTAAAACAAGTTACAAATATAACTTAACCAAGGGTTAGCCAAATACCCCACTTTAATAAACAAAACTCGTAAGTAAAGTATAGGATTTTATACCGAATATTAAAAACATTATAAAAAAATTTTACTTAAAAACCACTTTTTCGAGTAAACCCGACAACACCGACCGAAAACCGATAATAAATTTAAAACTGGATATGTTTTTTGTCAATGCAGTTTTTTTACGCGCTGAAAAAACCTTAATGTAAACAAATAATGATTTATATTAAATAAGAATGCTGAAAATAGATTCAAATAATGAAATTTTTGCTCATACACGACAAATTGTTTCAATAGTTCAGTAAAATATTTAAAATAATGGACTGTAAAATGTAAATAGAAAAACATTGAGTTTTAAAATGAACTTACCAATAAACTGTTCCTCTAAGGTTCCATTTTTTGCTCATCAGGAAATGGGGATAAAGGGGAAAATGAGGAAAATGGAGAACTTTAAGTAATTTGTCATCCGTGTTAAACCGTCGGTAGTTAATGTACGGTGGTTTAGTGTCACAACCGGTCACAACTAGATAAAATCGCCCCGCTGGCCGCTAAATTCACGTTTATACCTGTTTTTACCTCGATTATGTACTACCGAAATTGTACTAACTACTGTTATCTCTAACAATATTCGTACATAAAACGATAGAGCGCTGTTGCCCAGTTGAATCAAACGTTTTAGGAAAACAACTACAGATATTGTAATATTTTTATTTGTTTTTAGAAATACTAACATCAAATATATTTTGAATGAATTTAAATAAACAATAGAATAGGTTAAATAATCATAAATTCAAACTTAAAATTATAACAAAAAGTTCAGTCAATTAAGAGAAATTATACACTTTGTTCACGTGTCAATTGGTAAAAAATGTTTTATAATAAAATTAAATATAGAGTACCCAATTAGTTATTTATGTGCCAAGGGCGAAAAACTGTCTATTGCCTTATAGTCGATACTGCAAATTTATAACCAAGGCTAAAAAGCAGACGAGATACTAGACAGTGTTTCGCCGAGGTGCGTATTACATTTTTTCGTTGACCTTTACAATAAATTACTAATTTTCGAATGAAATATGGACTATTTTTGAATGTAAGGGGGTGTCCATTAATTACGTGAGGTTTTCTGAAGGGGGGGAGGGGATCGAGCCAAATCTCACTTGAGGCGAGGGGGGGTCTTGGCAAATATCACGTAATTTTTTTCTATCAGAAAACGATGTGAAATTCCCAAATACTAGCCTTAGCTTGTCTTAAAATAAAAGTAATCGATTAAGGTTGGGGGGGGTCGAGAAAACTCTTACTACATCCTGCCAAGGTGGGGGTCAAAAAATCCTTACTTAATTAACGGACGCCCCCTAAGTATTTATTACTTTTCCGCAGTGCAAAAGAAACTCTGGGGCACCACGAAGAAATATTTTTGTTTACTACATAAAGTGTCATTTTACATGAAGGTCGACGAAAATATACTTCAAGTATCTTCGCCTGTGGATCAGTATAATTTTATTGTGACTGCTTGGTAAGCAAAGCAGGCTTTCCAAGAAAATCAAAGAAGTTACTGCAGGTATAGGTAGAGTTTGTTCAACCATCCTTTTCCGTTACGTCATATGTTAGTTGAATGTTATTTTACTCTTAACCTCAAAATTATAATCAATGACATGTTAAGAATTGTTTTCAAAATAATATGACAAATGAACTGTCAAAATATCTTCTGTAAGTTCCTTTATTATTTTTTCTCTCATTTTTTGGGAATCAAAAGTAACAGATAAATTTATGTCGACCATAGGATAAGAAATACGTTAATGACGTCATAATTCCGTCTCATCCATTTCATGGATGAGAGAGCAAGCTGGAAAATGTATGACGTAACGGCAAAGGATGGTTGAACAAAGCCTACTGTTGTTGATAACGTTACCACTGAAAGTGATGATGATATTAATCGCCTTGATCTTTTCATGGAATATATAAATAAAATAAGGTAAAGATAACGAAGATAGAGACCTCCTAAAAACATAATTCACATAGCATCGATTTCTAGGTCTTCAGGAACAGCATCTTGCATCTTCTATTCTGCCTGAATAGAGGCCCCTTTCCAAGTCTCAAGCCCCTTTTTATTGCTTTTCACCCACTATTGTCTTCAATAGTTGGTAGATCTGATACCTGGACCGTATTGTCTGCGAACTTTTTTATATGATCTGTGAATTGTTTTTTGGCCGTGAAAACAAATGTGAAAAATATCTTTGTTATCTTTGTTTTACTATTTATCAGTTTTCATTCAGTTAATAGCTTTATCAGTACTGAATTTCAAGTGGTATTTCTTTATCAAAATCAATTAATAGGTAAACTACATATTTTTTTCGTAGATTATTTTATTTCATGATATCTGATCTTATCCTGTTTACTAATTTTAAGAAAAGATAAATATTTTAATTTTTATTAAAATTAATTTTCGCCACTGAACATATATGACATAATATGTTGCCTTTGCATATCATAAATCTTTATCCCAATCGGAAAAATCTTCTGGAGGTTCTTCGGTATCGTCGGGAAATCTATCAAAGTACCTGGTATCTACGTTATCAACTAATTCTGGTTTATAAGGAGGCTCTAATTCTTGATTAACTAATTTGTTCCAGTCTATGCTACCGAACCATAGATGTTTCTTGATAGCCTGAATACCATATTTTTGACAACCAAGTCTGTCGGCTGGCGATTGCGTACATAATTTTTTTATGAGAATTTTTGATGTGCGTGATACAAATTCGGGAAATTCTACTTGCTCTATACCCTTAAGAATTAGTTTGTACGTATTCAAGTGTCCCGGATCTCCAGATTTGAACGGTGTTCTTCCAACTAAAAGCTCGTAAAGAAAAACTCCGTAAGCCCAATAATCCACGGCTCTATTGTAGCCTTTGCTTAAAATTATTTCTGGTGCCACGTATTCAGCCGTACCTACAAATGTGAATGTCTTCTCTTTAGAGTCTGTTTGTTTGACGAATCCAAAATCTGCCAGTTTAATGTATCCATTATGGTGGATAATTATGTTTTCCGGTTTCAAGTCTCTATAAATTATTCCAAGGTCGTGTAAATAGTTTAGTCCTTCCAAAACACAAGCTAAATAGAAAAAATTATCGTTAATTGCAGGACAACAGACATAGTATTAATTTATTTACCAACAACACGATTCCATTAGCGAATAGTGGTATCTTTTTTAAACTGATTAACAAAATTTTGAAAAGCTCTTTATTTTGTTGATGTTACCTTGACGACAGGGATTTTTTTAGGCGATAATTCTCGACCTTGTCGTGTAAGATTAGTCGAAGCTTTTACAACTGATTCTGGACAAATTTTAGTATAGTTCATTTACGATAAGTTTGCAATAACAATACATGACAGATGTTTTACATCGTTGCCACGTTGTAATTTTTTTCCAGCTGTTGGCATAAAATTATGTTGATAAGTTGTTTATTGTATAAGATTACATTCAACTCAAAAATAAGAGCATAAATTATAAAAATTTTATGAGTAAATACATAAATACAAAATGTCCAGGTTTGAAACCTTAAGTTTAACTGAAAAATTTTATCTTCATGCACATGTTGAATTGCATCGTTATTGCAGTATATTAAGTGTGGATTTATGCAGCAACATTTAACAATTATCAATTAGGATTCAACAATTAACATTTATCAATTATGAGGTAAACTACTCATTTTACTGTGACTCCATTTATGCAGACAATTAACAATTATCATCTATCATTTAACAATTACGAAGTTGGTCAACTTTTAACTTTCTTAAATTAAATCTACCAAAATTTCATCTAGTGATCCTTACTTTTTTCATAGAAAAGCGGTTGACTTAGGGTTATGTTGTGTGTTTGTTTATTTTCAAGTTGTACTAATAAAAGAAAAAAAGTCTTCAATTCTACCATAAATCTTCAAAATGGTTCTAATGCACAAATAGACATGAAAATGTAGGGTTATTGTAACTAGAACCTCAGGCTTGTGCGGATGCTTACTATTTTCTCCTATTTTATAATTGTATCTGCATAAACGATGGCAATTTTACTAATTGTTGAATGATAAATGTTAATTGTTAAATGCTAATTGATAATTGTTAAATGTTGCTGCATAAATCCACACTAAGTAACAATGTATTTATTAAAAACTTACATCTCTCACACAAGTAATAGGAATTAGCGGTCCACCGTTATCTCTCAAAATATGATATTAGGGATGCTACCATCTCCTTGCAAGACTCATGCATTGCGTCGCACTGTTCGATACTCTCTTTTAAATAGTTATGAAAATAAAAGATTATAATTTACACAGTAAATAACAAACTATAAAATGCGAATGAAAACGACAAACCATCACAAGAAATGCTGATAAAATTGTCTGATTTTGACAACATAAGTCTGGCAACCCTGGACACGGCAGCCAACTTTTGGACCGTAGCTTCCCCCTTTATATAATTAATTATTCCATTTACACTTTGGATATTTAGATTTTGTTCAGTGGCTGCAATTCTTACTACAAATGTCAAAATTGCAAACTTATCGTAAATGAACCACAGTAGTAGGTATACTCTTGTTTGACACATTTAGTTATAATAATAAGCTTCACGCTATATGGTATTGGCTTATCAACTGCAATAAGGTTTAATCTCATTGTGTAGAAAATCATCAAGTAAAAGCTGCTAATATGCTACAGGTTCGAACTTGAGAAATTTGAATTTAATTTTGCACAATATTAATTTATTCGAATGAACAATTCTATGCTATATTTAGTCCAGTGTCGCTATCTTCATCTAAATTAATTATAATTGGCGCAATTGATTCTACAGAAACGTACAAGTTTTCAGCATTTATAATATGACTAACAGAAGTTTTCGATCTCTCGGTAGGAATGTGATTAAGGCTGTTCTTAATTAATTCTAGCACATTACCACTCAAGTTCATTTTCCACGTTGCGTCAAATCGCAGCGACTTGTTGCTGGGACAAATCGCTGCAAGAAAAAGTACAATCAGCGTATCGATAAAATTTGCTGCTGCGACAGCAGAATGTTTGGTATAGTCAAAAGCGATCTTATCGAGCGGGTTCAAAGGTCACTAACCATATGTATCAAATCAGAAGACACAGAGGTTACCAAAATGTGAGATTACAAATATATCCGTAGAAAATACTGATGGTTGATGTTTCCTGCACACTGGTTGACGAATTTCCCCTTTTTCATTCATTCTCGAAATAATCTATCAGAATAAGTACCATTTTGTTTTTGCTTGAGGATGCACAATACCCTTTATTTGATGGTTTCTCGTCAAGGTAAATTATTGGGTGATTTTCAGACCTGTATGTTCTTATTGAAGTTCATTAAACGTTCGGATTCCATTACTACTTGTCTCTTGTCAATTTTGCGATATGTAAAGCCGATTGTTGATAGAGCTCGCCAAAGAATATTGAGGCTACATTTGATTTGAGTTTCGTCATTGATGTGCCGGTGTTTTAGACTTTCGATCGTATAGATATAATGATTTTTCGCCTCATCAAATATTTTTCACAGTCGTCAAGACTTTTTGTCACACCGGAATCTTTGCTTTTTTTCTTGATTCAATGGGATCTCCAACAATACATCTAAGTGAAGTGAGAGGACCTTAGTTAAATTACTGGTTTATACACTTGCTGCAGCACCCGCGTTATATCATTGCTGAAGTGTGGAGCTCTGTATATTTTTTTCTTTCCAGGAAGGTGGACTGGGAGACATCTCCATGCCCAATCCCTCAAGAGATGGGATGGAATCGAAGGATGCAGTCTTGCCAGGATCACCCTGGGCGACCCTGGGAAGCTGGCGCCGAAGAAATATTTGGCGAAGACCAGGAAAAACCTACGTTTAATTGTAGGATTTTTGACTGGCCACTGTCAACTAAGGAAACACCTCCATACTATGGGGCTATTGGACACACCTCTAAGTAGGATGTGTGAACAGGAAGATGAAACTGTCAGGCATGTCTTATATGCGAGTGTCCG
>CAJUYH010005706.1:8577-22395 GCA_910591685.1 Galerucella tenella | reverse complement strand
AGTTGTGTCACATTTTCGAAATCTCTCCCGGACTTTTGCCTAGTAACAGTACTTTTAACACCATTTGAATCCACTTCAATATTATCTTTGTAATTGAATATTTTATTAAATATTATGAAAGCGCGGAATTAGATAAAACGTTGTACGTAAACACGTTATGAAGAGAGCGACATTGTTCAACTCGCGTAATTTGCAGAACTCGCTGGCGCTCGTTTTGGCAAATATTACGCTTGTTGAACAATATCGCTCTTTTCATAACTAATTACGTAAATATCTATTACGTGTATACTACTAAATTACCTCTTTTCTTACCTAATTTTGTCTTTTGCGCATCTAAAAAACGGACTCTCTTTCAGTTTACTGCGTCAATCATCAACAGAACATTATACCACTCCAGGCAATTTGCAATGAAATAAGTCACTATAATATTTATACTAGAGACAACTTTATAATAAAAATATGTATAAATATTTTAATGCTCACGTAAAAACAATGATCTGCTCACGAAAACGAAAACAAAACAAAAATTATATTTCCGAAATTTCGATCAGCAGCACATTAGCATTGTGTGCTACCCCTGTACTCAACACTTTCTCGATTTGAACTAGCCAGAACTAGCCAGACGATAGGAGGGGTAAGGAAATTTTCGGTAACCCATAAATCGACGAAGTGAATTTACTTGTCGGTAGTTAGTGTACGGTGGTTCGAGTTATTGTGCCCCTCTTAGGAAAAATCCAGGATCCACCTTTGGTTTCCTCTACTAACACAGAAAAAATTCTACAATGCATGAAGGGAGGATCGTTTACAACGTCTCCAACCCTTTGTTCTAGTTTTTTCTACGAATACTATCAGTAAAACCCTTTTAATACAAAACAGACATTTAATATAATCGACTTGAAAACGCTTTTCAAGGTCTACCGAACCAAATTAAATTATTTCAATCAGCCGATCGATAGGAGCTGGTGAAGTGGCTTATGTACTCGCTTTTTCCGAGCATTTTTCTTTCATTTAAAAACTTAATAAGTTTCCAGAATTAGCTGTTGATGGTGGAATATCTAGTGAAATGTAAAATCAGCTTTTTTCTTTCAACTATGCTCGTTATTTTGTGAACGTTGAATGACTTTCAAGGAATCCAAGTTAATGATGTGAATTTGCAGCTTCTTTATAATAGACGAGAGTCTGGAATAGTTTTGAACTGGGAATAAAGAGACTGTAGGGGAAAATTGTCACTTAATTGTTTAGGTTTCAATTATACTTTCATATAATGCCAACTTTAATCTTAAAGAGACTTTAATAATACTGCTTCACAAAGTTTTAAAACAAGAAAAAGATTATCAAGTGTTATTAAGTGACAGTCAAGCTGTCCTTAAAGCACTTCAGAGCTCTAGGGTAACATCTCGCCTGGTCTGCATCTCTATGCAACTGTAAGACGCTGGACCACAGGAGGCAGAAACTGCAGGTAGACCCCAAATGACTCCAGAAGACTTCTACAACCAACCAGCAGAGAACCTGTATGAGCTAATACAGGGAAGGGATTGGCTGATTAGTCTGTAGTCAGAACACTAGGAGTATCCACAATAAGTCCAGGAGGCTGAGCTATTATCAGTATTTTAACACATTGCTGAATTTTTCTCGCTTCTTTCAATGCCAGGGTAGGTAAACCTTCTAAATGTATCTTATTAATACTTGTCAGCTGCTTTATAGCTTGTTTGCAGTCCCAAAAAAACCCTTGATCAACTGAAAACTTGAGATCCTATAGATTATGGTCTGCAACCAACCATACAGGTCTGACATTTGGTAGCAACATCTTTGTTTTCAAGGTTTTTCGAGGACTTTAGTATCGAGAAGGTCTCTCTGTAATGTTTTTTTATGTTTTAATTTTGATTAAAGTGTTTATTAAGAATTGCTCATTTTTTTATTTTTATCACATTGTTATTGCAACATTATCCTTAATAAAGTTTAAAAATAGAATAGTTCGTTAAAACTAAGTATCTAAGTGTTAGTGATATGTACCCAATTTAATTAATGACCTGACAAAAAACATTTTCAATATTTTTTTTCAAATTAATCATACTTCATAATAATATAGTGTAATGCCCAAATTTTATAGCTTAAAAGTTTTTAAAAAAACTCCTAGAATATTGTTTCTACTCCAATTCTTATCCCAAGATTATTCTCTTTGTCAGATTTAAAAGGATTCCCAGTGGCTGCTCCAGCCTTTAAACTGGAAAGCTGGTCATTTACTTCGTTATCCTGCCATTGCAATTTGGTTGTCCTCTAATTTTTTAGTTGTCCTGTTAGAATAGCCACCCTTCTAGTACAAAAAATAAGCAGATCCTAGATCCTGGAATAGAACAAACCTACGCATTCTGTCGGAACTGCTTACAGGACATTGTAGACTAAATTACCATCTAAAGAAGATGTCTGGTTCAGACCTCGGACTGTAGGCTCTGTAATTTGGAGGACGAAACTGCGGAACCTTGGGCAGTGTAAGGTATAATACGTTCGGTTTTATTATCTTAGAGCCGAACGACTTCAAAAAAGTATCACCAAATACAACCATGGACTTCGTCAGAAGCACAGGCTTGTGGGGTGAATTATGAACCCTAGGGGTGAGCCACAATAGACCTAACGAAGATCGAAGTGGAGGTGGCGAGAAGGCCCCACTCACATAGAACCTAACCTAACCTATAATAGCCATTTTCCAGCATCTCTCCAACTCACAGATCAACAGTAAAAGCTTCCACTTGAAAGAACAATATTTAGTTCACATTCATTTTGGGTCCGTCTGTAAACCAACTCATGTCCACCAGAAGTATAGAAAGTATTAGTGATGAGCAAAGCAAGACCAAGACCAAGACTCGAACAGTCTCGGTCTTGGTCTTGGTCTTGCTCAAATCTGTCTGGTCTCGATCTTGGTCTTGGTCTTGGTCTTACTGTATTTTTTTTGGTCTTGGTTTTAGTCTTGGTCTTGCCATAATTTCTTAACGAACATATTTCAAAACATTTTGTAAACATTTTATTTTCATGCAACAAACATTTTTAAGTCTAAATTTACTATCTTTGAATTAAAAAAAGTTTATTAAGGCATTATTATCATGTACGTCGCGATATGAGCTTGTCACAACTTGTCAAGAGAATGATTCTCTAGTTCAAAATATATTTATGAAAACTCAAGAACCTACACTTCTCCAACGCATAAATTGACCTTTTAGCAAAAAAAAATCCTTGAGAAAAATGAAAATATTGAAAAATATTCCCAGACATTGGGACAAAGACTATGTACACTTTGAACATTTTTGTAGATCCTTTTTTTTAACAGTGATTTCTTTGTTTTTTTATGTATATCGTTAAAATCTAGTAAAGAAAACTGACAATTCGACATGCCAACTTATATTGTTCCAAAAAAAGCATATGTTACTGTAAAAAAGAATTTTTGGTTGAGTCTTGCGTATTTAGTCTTGGTCTTGCATAGTCGGTCTTGGTATTAGTCTTGTTCTTGTTCATTCTGTCTTGGTCTTGGTCTTGCGAGTCGAAGAATGGTTTTGGTATCGGCTTTTTCGCAAGACCAAGACCAAGACCAATTCTGCTCATCACTAGAAAGTATTGATTCCTCTTCCATTCTTCTACGTTTGCAAAAATGTACTTGAATGCCATTTGCTGTGATCTGAAGGCATAGGCAAGAGCTTAGTGTCGTCCAGATCACATATTAAGTCATTTTCAAGATAGATAAAAAAAATAAAACGGGGCTAGTAAGAATTGAAAATATAAAACGATTTGCTCTTCTTTCAACTATGGAAATATTTTAGAAATGCTGCAGGCTAGCCTGAACAAGAAAGAGTCAAAGAGGAACGTAAAAATAGTGAGTTACTTCGAAATTAAATTAGTGGCCAAATTTAAAGAGGTTTAGATGGTGTAAAGTCTTTAATACTGGAATATTCTCAATATACGATCCTGATGAAATATTTATTGATGGAGTGGTTGAAGTAGACAGTGACAAATGAACTACTGTGATGTGATGGATGATAATAACCAATCTCCCTATATCATTATTAATAATGTTATCAATATCGTCTTGTTAGCAACTAGTGTCCATATTACTTTATCTAGAATTACAAATAGCTGCAACTTGAGACAGTGGCATTTTCACGGTCATTCATAGTTAAAGAAGTCAACAATGTTGTTTCATGATTCATTCTACACCGGTTGTTTCTTTAACGATTCCATTAAAAAGAAACAAACATAAAATAATCTTAAAACTAATTAAACATCTCTTATGATAAATTGGACGAATTGTGACGGTCAGTTTGGGTCTAGCAGCTGCTCGCTTTTTCATCCGTTATTATTGTGACGATTACAAAATAAAAACCTTTCTTGATAATTATGCCCTCATCTAATAAAAATTAATTGCTACTAAATTCGTTACAAAAATTATTTCCTGTTTAAGCAAATTAATTTTTAATTTTTTTTTATTTACGTTTGAATTTTATCGATTGTGATAAAGCGGAAGAACTACTTCGACCAAGAACTTAGTACTGCAACTTTTTAAAAAATACTCAAAGCTGTTCATAGTTTTAACTAAAATAGATTTTGCTTAAAAAAACGTATTTCCGTTGTCAAAACATGTATAATAAATCATAATGAATATTAAATACATAGCAGCTATACATCATTTCATAACTAGGGCAATGACACTGCAAAAGGTATTTTAAAAAGAGACCTATTGTTGTATATGTTGATGGTATAGTATGGGAGTTGATTCCTGACCGTTTTAATAACGAGGGTTTGATGAATGGTCGAGATAATCATTAATTTTTCATGTCTAGATCCTGAAATCTCCAGCTAGGGAGCTCTATTTTAACATATTATATACAATTTCAATACTAGTCAAAGTAAGTAATCTTTTGAATGAGTTCAAGTCCTAACGGGACATTGTCGCCTGAATGGGCACCTGAAAAAGCTCAAAATAGTGGAGGAAGAAGAATGCAGATTTTGTGGCATCCATTCACATACTTTCCAACTGCACAGCCAGTCAGAATTCTAGAGCACAGCACCTGGGAGATTACTGTATAGAAGAGGAACATTATTTACCTAAGTTGAAGCCTACAGACATCCTAAAATTCCTCCGGGAAATGGGATTAAAGGAACTTAGTAGAAGTAAAGGGACACAATAGATCCTTTAGGACTTTTGAATGACGACTATTTAAAAATTATCGAAATACAATTTTAACAGATTTAGCTGCATGTGCATTTCGATGGAGCGGCAAAAATGATTAATTTATAACGAAGTTCGTAATAAGAAATTACGTATTCCCGTCTATTCGAAAAAATAAAATTCTGAAAAGATTTATGGTTCCTTACGTGAATAAATACTGTAGAGCATAAAGAAGGAAGGCGGAATTGTAGTCAAGAAAATACGAGTATATGTACTCGTATATGTACTCGTAAATATTCAATAGGGTATCGCGCTTTTATACTGAGCGATTCTAACTATCACTTCCGCGTAGAAATGTCGCAAAGTCTCATAACTAGACGCTGAAATTTGCGAGGTATTGCGTTATTTTTCTCCTTAATACTATAACGATTTTTTTTAATAGTAGATTCACGAAGTCATCACCTCAGAAGCCGGCCCTATCCCTGAACTATAAATTTTGGCGAGTGCGCTTCTAGAACATTCCAGTAAGGCCGTTTTGTTTTGCTCTTTGTAACCGAATGTAAATAAATTAGTAGCTATTAAGTAAAGTGTATATTATTTAAAAACTATATTTATAAATAAGAAAATCATTACAATACTATAAATTCATTAAATAATAATTTAAGAGATTTAAACTATTCCAAAACGGTTCTTCGCTTCAGGGATTTTAATGAATTTAGCCTAATATGTAGTTCCTTCCTGTCTATATTTTACAACAACTTTGTGTAGGAAGTGAATTTTTGTTAAAAATATTAAAAAAATAGTAAGCAAAAATAGAAATAGTAAAAATATACGTTTATATCAATTAGTTATATGTTATTAGCTTTGTTTTAGAATAAAAAAAGGATAAGAAAATTTGACAGGGAAGTTTCTTAGCGGTACAAGATGTCCTGAAGGATATAAAACGTGACCAGATCCAGTCCTGGATTTATAAATAGGCCGTATAGGCCGCGGACGAGGGGCGGCAGATTTTAGAGTATATCTTGTTTCTTTTTTACGCTCTCTTTCTTAATGACTAATTCATTCGTTTATTTAAATAATAATTTTTCATTTGTAGTACTTGAGGCCCCTTTACTACAAATGGAAAATTATTATTTTAGAAAGGTATGTAAATGGGGCGGCGGAAATAAAGTGGCCTACACTTAAAAAATATATAAATCCGGCAATGACTACACTTTGGGTCGAAGTACATTTTTTAATTGAAAATATTTTTTTTGTTTTTTGGGCGATTTATTTCCTTTTTGCAGGGCTAATAACCTAACATGTCCTCAACATGACTGTAAATTTGGAAGCAAAAATAATGTACAGGGTCGGACTTATAAGAAAAATTATATAACAGTGCATTTGAGCTCGTTGCAAATGAAAACTGTCTCAGATAAAATTATACCAACATGCTTTTTTGGTAGATGAACTATCCAGAACACTTTTCCGAAATTACCGGATTCGCGAAATACCATTTTTTTTATTGAATAACATTTTAACAAATAACACATTTATGAAGACAGTTTAGTAACTTTAAAACTTAGAGAAAAATAGTATGAATGTGGCCACCTAACAGCCCAGAATTAAATCCGGTTGATTATTCAATTTGGGGAATTTTCGAACAAAATTTGTATAAGAGACAACAATTTGAAACAATCGAGCAGCTCAAAGAAATAATGCAGTTTGTTTGCAACAATTTTGAACAGGGTGATATAAATAGGGGTATCTATTTATCGCGCAGACGACTTCAAGCAGTGCGAGAGCCAGGGGGGGGGGCGCTAGGGGCCCGTGCCGTGTGAGACCAGCCTTCGATTTTTACAAAGAAGATTTGTGTGGAGACGTTTACCCAGCAATACTAGAAGCAGAGTTTGACTTCTGGAAACAAAAATGGTAAAATGAAAAAGACACTCCAAATAATCCTCTAGAAGCCCTCAGGAAATGTCCTGACGATTTTTTTCCTAATATTAGAATGTTGTTGAAAATATTTTCCATTTTACCTGTTACTACAGCTGGGGTTCTCAAACTGTGGGTCGCGAGATAAGGAGGAAAAAAACAAATCAGTCATAGCTGTAGTTTTTATTGATAACAAAATTTATAGGCTACACAAATAATGGGAAACATGAGCTTGTTTGGAATTAACCAATTTTTTTATGTCCGGATTGAGTTTTGTTATACACAAAAGAATGTCATTTTCCCGGGTCAAAGGATTTCTTGATTTTGTTTTGATATTCACCATTATGGAGAAACCTTGTTCACAGTTATAAGACGTAGAAAATGGCATCAAAGTCTGTAATGCTTTTGTGGACAGTTCTGGGGATTCATTTTTAATACCTATCCAAAATTTGTCGATACAAGCACTGTTAAAAGTGAGTTTGGCTGACTGATCACTTGAAATTTCGATCAGTTGATCATGTTGACGAGCAGTTGACAGAGGGTTGCAGAAATTTTCTGCACATTAATTTTCAGCATTATTATAAAACAATTCAAGTGACAACAATTTGTATTTATTTTTACTAGTTAATAGTATTTTTATGGATAAAACTTAGCCAATAGTGTTTTTTTTTTCATTTTTGTTTATATTAAAAAATAGGTGGGTCGCCGAAATACTAGGTCTAAAAAGGGGGTCGCAGTGTCAAAAAGTTTGAGAACCCCTGTACTATAGCATCCGCCGAAAGAAGCTTTTCCAGTCTAAAGAGAATCAAAACATACTTAGGAAATTCTACAAGTGAAACACGACTCAACGGTTTGGCTCTCATGAACATTCACAGAGACATAAATATTGAAGCTGATGTTATAACAGATATGTTTGCATCCAAAAAAAAAAAATTATGATGCCTTTTTCCCTTTATTATGTGTGGCAGTGGCATATCAATATAAATAAGGCACTCTATACCTCAGATTAATGTAAACTTGTAAACAATAACAAAAAAACTGATAAAAATAAAATTTTTATGATCTCAAGTTTTTGTCTCACCATACCCAAGCCACTTGGTGCCCCCCCCCCCCAAACAAAATTCCTGGCTACGGCACTGACTTCAAGAAGTGGTAAACAATAATGGTGGCCACATTCATAATATTTTACTTTAAGTTTTAAAGTTACTAAACTGTTTTCATAAATGTGTTATTTGTTAAAATGTTATTTAACAGGTTAAGTGCCACTTGAGACCAACGATGGTTCACACAAAAAAGGTAACTAGCCCTACAAAAAGAAAATAAATCGCACAAAAAATAAAAAAAAATATTTTCAATTAAAAAATGAACTCCTTTATTTCGGCCCACAGTGTAGATCACTTTGGCCATACTGAACTAAATAAAGTAAGCATACTAAACTGAAATAAAGTGATAATTGATTAAATCCGATATAGCTGTACGTTGAATAAAATATAAGTGCAGGTGTTCATGACCCTTTTGTTATGGTGAAGCCCTACCTGTACACGATGACTCATTATCAAAAACGTCATCTGTTCCGCAATGTAGGAGTTACACAAGATACACACGAATCTAACAGGATATAGTATTGTACGTTCAATGATTCCAATTTTTTTTGTTATATTTTTAAAATAATATTTCTTCTCCGACCTAATCTTTATTTCCTTGACCATAAATTCGACCTGTTCAATTGCAACATAATGCTCGGCAATAATTTCAACATCAACAGAGCAGATAACTAGCTTCAAGTTAAATTACCGACAATTTAAATTAAATTATTCTCACTTGCTCGTACTCGAGCTCTTCTAAGTCATATTTTTTCATTCTTTGTTTCAATTTTTCATTGGATAACTTTTAACTGACTTAAGTAGGACCAATATATTTTTTTCGGAAGTGCTAGGCATAGGGCATGTCCACGACAGTTGACAGTTGACAGTTCACAATACCTCGGTGGTAAAACAATAAACACGATCAATAATTATCAAACAACAAACAACTATTAACCTATATTATATATTATTAAATATGCAAGCTCAACAATTGAAATAACTTTAGGAAACATTTAAGCAAATCCAACTAAGCTCAAACACGATCTATCTAAATCAGCATAACCTCACTATTAAGTACCACGTGTTCTGAGCGCTTTGTTTATTATTTTACCACCAGGCTGTTGTCAAAATAGTTTGTGAGGTCACGTGGACATGCCCTATTGCTACTCATATGAGATAACCTCAAAATTTCACGATAAGGACAGTGTCAACTGTATAGCAGCGGTGGAAGACTTCATAAAACTGCCGCTTGAGGAAGATACCGGATATATTTTGAATAAATGATTGTCAAGTTACCAGATAAAACTATACTACTGCAAGCTCCAAAGCCCCATGCCGGTCAGTGTCGTACCTATACCACAAAAATGATTCAGACAATGTCAAAAGCCAACAGAATTGGAGGACAGCTAATGATACGCCTCTGTACAGTGCATTTATGTGTCTTGCAAGAGCTGTAGAGGGAGGTTAACATTGAAAATGAGCTTGTGCGCATGTGGGAGGGCTCGCCATAGCATTTGGCACTTGCAGTATCTACTTTATTAACCATTTTAATCGGCAATTTGATGAAATAATCGAGCAACAAAGAGAGACTTCGCAGTTTCATTAAAATATAGTAATTATTCAACTTATGCGCGACTGTAGGAAAGAGCATGAAAGAAAATGACAACGTAAATTGATTCGACAGTATCAAAGTTACCAATCACAACAACACTTTATATATTTGGTGAAATGAGTCATGCAGAGCTGCACAATTGCGCGTATTAAATAGGTAGAGCAAACGAAGATAAGCTTGGGGTAATGACGAAAATAAAAGCAAGTAATTAAAACTTTGTAAGTCAAATATAGTATACTCGACTTTCCCGTGCACTCTTGTCAATGCAAGCAGGAAGCACTGGAAAGGACCAAAGAAACTAAATACATAGTTCTGGGTGTACAATTAATTGTGCCCATCCAAAAAATTTAATAGTGAGTCTGATGTATTAAAAAAACTCTGAAAATAATAGTATATTCTTCAACTAGTGCAGAATGATGGCTATTATTGGACTCATCCAAGTGAATAATAGCCATTCTACACAAGTAAAAGACTATACTTTCTCCACGACTAAAAAGAAAAAAGGATCGAACCTCGATCGTCCGCGCCATAGTCAACCACCACTAGGTTATAGAGCATATTTATAAAAATGTAAAGAGTAAATATATATACGTAACTCATATTTTTAATCGGAACCCTTACATTTATAAATGAAATTAATTCCGGGAGGCGTACATAATCACTATCGCTACTGTTGTCCATTGTTTTCTCTTATAATACGTAAAATTATAATTTTATAATTATTTTGACGTTTCAAACGACGCGCTGTCAGAAGCGATTTGCGTTCTTAGGTATTTGATGTTTTAAAGAGACGATTTGATTTATTCATTTTAATTCATTTTAACGTGAATTCTGATAATAATAGAATGTGATTGGCTAACGAGAGTGAATTCTTTCTATTATTCACTGGTGAGAAGAATTTATATCATTATGCAGCTAAATATGTGAAAATAATTTGTACGTTATTATTTAGTAGTGGAGATATAGTTTTATAATCTCCACTTTAACACCCCTAGTTGTTTAATCAATTGAATAAGGGTAACCTTGACCACGGCACTATACAAACAAACAATATCGGACGCCTGAACCTACCTGAGAAATATCGGGATCGTTCTTCATAATTTCATCGAGACGCTGTCCAATAGTTACATCTCCAATTAAAAACATAATCCACCATCTCCATAATGGGATCATCTTGGATCCAAACACGGTACACTCTCTCTCTGTTATGTTCCTGCTCTTCGTAAAGGTTCGATGACACAAATTACCGTCGCGTGTTATGTAACAGCTTACTCCATTCGGTGGTCTGTAATTCACTGAAGTTGCGGACGTCGCCGGCTATTATCATCCCCCACTGCGCGACGACGTTATTCCGCGGATTCAAATGTGTAAAATCCGCGCTGACTCCTGGTGCGCAGACGATTTTCCGCGTCCGGAAAAGTTGATGATCTAATATAGTAAAGTGCATATCATACAACTGTTGATTCTGTTCAATTACAGGACAGCAGAACAAAGTTTTTCGAAGAAACTTTGAAAACATATACCGGATGTCCCAATTTATATACAGGCAATAAATTAGAAATTAAACTCCAATAATAATCCGTACAAATTAACAACAAATACTTAAAACAGAATAAAATGAGTATTTAAGGGGACCTCAGATTTTATAAAATTGTGTAATACATCTGACGTTATAGATAAACAATTTGCATATTCCTCGGTGGTCGAGTAATAAGCAAACCAGACTCTCACGCGGTAGACCCTGTATTTCGAAAAGTAAATGTGCTAGACCCCTTAATCCTCATATCATTTTGTCCAATTTTACGAGAGGAATCTACATGCAAACGTTGTAATTACCCTTAACGTTCGAGATGCTTACACCATTTTTTATACTTCTCGATCAGTTTAAAATATAGTTTGCATTTTGGTCCTATTGTGCTATTTATTACTTTTCGACGTCTGAACGGTAAGTAAATCACTTACCGACGTGTTAAACTTAGAAACCAGCAAACACAACTTACCGTCCTGACAACCGATGCTGTAAATAAACAAAAAAGATCAATCGCGCAAAAAAAATTATGGAAATAATAGTAAAAATTTATCCGAACAAATACAAGTAGATCACCATCACTGCGAATACCAGCTTTGCATAGAATTTTAATGTAGCATCGGTGGTTCAGTGCATAGGATATGGTTCAGTGGTGTAGAATGCTCGCCTTCCACGCGGGCGGCCTGGGTTCGATTCCCGGCCGAAGCATATGAATCGCTGCTTCGTAAACGAGAGAGAAACTGAGGAGAGAGCACACGCACGCAAGCAAGGCACATAACGAAACAACGTAACATAACGTAACGTAAAAGTCAGATCTTTTGCGTCGCGACCCCCGGTCGCTCAAACTTAACCTGACGTAAAGAACTAAAGTTCCAAAAATATAAATCGTGACTGATAGTATTTCGCCAAATCTTGCGTCAACAAAAGTTTGCCAAATATTATCTTATGTAAAGCTCTGATGCAAGATTACAATTCTAGGATTTTATTATTTAGATGATCTTAAAGAAGCATATCATAGCTCAAAGCGTTACACCAGCTATAATTCAGGCCCGCACAAGAAAGCTTTTAACATGCTTTGCAGCTTGCATGGATTCTGCAGGAAATAATTTTTAACCATTGCTGTGTTTTTTGAATTGCATTCAAGTTGAAATTGATACTTCATGAAATATTTATGCTTTTGTTATTATTAATTGAAAAAATACCAAGTATGTGCTATCGTTGTATTCCAAATAGAACGACACGCAATTTTCAATGACAATATACAGGGGGTGCTATTTGAAAATAAAGAGTGAGGGGTAGCTACCACAGGGCTGCCTAATGTAAAACATAGTCATAGTTTTTTTATTTATTAATTATCTTGTCAAATTAGCGGATAACTTGGGACACCCGGTATAATTGGACACCCAGAGTGATACTGCAATAAGTAGTCCGTTCTGTAGAATTTTTTCAAAAATTGGTTAAATTTTTCGGTTGGTTTGGAGTTTAATTTTTAATTTATCAGTGACAAAACGTCCTAATTAACGCTTCAAATAAGATGGGTCATCAAAATGGCATTCAATAAAATAACAAAAGGTTTATTTCACACATAATCTACGGGGGGAGTGACTCAAACATGACTGTGTATTCTTATGTGAACAAAATAATTAAAAATTCTACCTAGGTATACAAAATATGTCCGCTTAAGTTGGAATCAAATTGAAAACTTTTTTATTATTAATTTTAGGAAAAAAAGTTATTCTTCGTAAAAAGTTCTGCATTATCTAAAACCTATAACACAGTCATCAAATATCAAATACGAGGTTTGTCAAAAAATATTAGTTTAACTCAAGAGTAAAGTACCTTTAAATTTGACAATATTGAAAAAATGTTACAGTAACATTTTTCGATATTGTCAAATTTTATATTTTTATATTTTTAATTTCAAAAACAAACATAAGGTTACACCTACTAAAACAGCTGCTCAAAATGTCAGGTGATAGTATTTTTAAATCTAAAATATCACAATGGTATTCAAAATAATTATAATTGAACATTATAGCTTCTAGCATAGAGATACAATAAGACTGGTAGTTTATTATTTTCATGATAAAATATCTCCATTACTTTCCCATTCTTATAACGCTACTCGAGGGTTACTATTTATATTTTTGTCTAAGCCAATAAGTGTATTGAAACATAGGGGGGTAGGTATGCGTGACTAACTGCATTTTTACTCCACCCGCCCTCCGATAACAGAAATAGATAACTAGAAAGTGCATTATTCCCAGTTAAATCAATACTGGAAAATAGACGCGGTAACATTTTGAACTTTTAATCCCTTCGTCAAAGGACATTCATAGGGGTTGATATTACTGTAGCTTTGCAAATTAGCTTTAGGGTAGGATGTCAGTTTAAAATTTTGTTTCGGTTTTAACTGAAATATTTCACAATGTAAATTGTAAAGTTTGAAATTTTACTAGAGGTGAAGGAAGTGAAAAAACATTCTTTTTATTACTGTGATGCCATATAGTGATGTCTCGCGTTC
>CAJUYH010005705.1:0-22397 GCA_910591685.1 Galerucella tenella | reverse complement strand
TTTGAAAATCATTTATGGTTTTTGGTCCGCAGTTCATGTACGCCCTCCGCCACGGCTTCCATCCTCCCAATCCCTTTAATTGTAGAACATCTCCTCCATTTTGAATTCGTGAACGGAGTTCCATATATTTCTTCACAATTTCAACCCATTTAGTGTTTAATATCAGAACCGATCGTGCTTGATATGTTTTTGTGTGAGGAATAATGATGCTAAATCTTTTCTTCCAGAATATCAATATCTTGGACTTTCATCTTGAAAAGTTCATCACCTCTGCAGGCTCCCAAAAGGCCAATTACCAAACCAACCTAAAATGTTGAAAAATATTAATAAGAATAACTATTTTATTAGTGTTAGAATAATAACCTTCAGAACAAGAAATTCTTCTGGTGCTTCATCTGAGAAAGTATCAACATTTTCTTGGGTAAAGGTATTTGATTTCTTCGGCTTATAATTGGCACTTTGCCTTTTTAAACAAGCCATTAATTTTCCATATTTCGATATGTCAACCTTGTCTCTGATAATTAAGGTTGTTTTTATCATGGAATACGTAGACCATAAGGTTGACGATTTCTTAGTCTTAGCCATTTCACTGAAGTAGGCAAGAACCATGTTTTCCCCTTTTTTGGCGCACCAATCTCTGTACGTGTTATATGCTTTATCATACCTTGGTCTACTTTTTTGGGGCATAAGATTTCCTTCAGCTTTCTCCGCTGCTTCCTTTATGTCTCCAGCTCTATATCCGATATTTTATAAAAACATTAAATTACACAGTCCGGACACTGACAAGAGCTGACAAATTTGGAGTGTTTATTATACACCCGCCCACTCACTATTGGGAAAATAAGTTATTTGTTGTTAGTTGTCATCATCATTCTATGGTTGTCTTTGTAATTTTATTGTTGACGTTTGAGAGAAAATAATGAAAAGTTTGCCCTTTTCCGAATTTTTGTTTAGAAGATTATAGTTGTAAATAAAATAGCATACAAACCTCGGTGGAAAGTTACATCACTGTCTCGAGATGTAACACTTCCCACCTCGGTATGTATTATACTATTTTTACATCATTTGTTGAGAAATTGTTTATAAACAAATAGACAAGTTTAATATTTGAAGAAATTTTTTTTCACCATTATGTTGTCTTGGCAAAATAATGATTTTTAACAAAATCTTTATTCTTATATAAATTTTTTTTTGTTTATAACCGTTTTTCTATAATTCGATTGTTTAAATAATTAGTTAAGGAATGGATTTATTTAATGCATTCAAAGGACCTTTTTTCCAAAATATCGTAAATAGTAATAGTTTACGAGATATTAACAAAAACCTAAATACTTTTTTTTATTTCTTACAATTTTTTACTCATTTTTCTAGAGGTCATTCCGAATCCAATGAGCTATTGCTCATATTTTTAGGAGCTTTATCCCTATATTTCACGGTTTTCAACTTGTAGACTGGACTAAAAAATTTGTAGGTACTCTGGACATTGTCGCTTCAAATTTTGATAAACCATTCACTCTCAAATTATTTAATTAAGGTTTTATCTGTAACTACAACTAATTGTCAACATTCATTTACTCATCATCAAAGACGTTAATAGAGCATCTGTTTTATGTTTATCTTAACCGATGACAAAAAGCGTGAAACACTTTTAAAACTGTATCTAGTTTTTTTTAATTGCTCTGGAATAGGACACTTGTATATTTGTAGATAGATGTTATAAATTAATTTTATAGTATTTGTTTTTATCTACAGAATTCGAATGGATGGTGTTTGCTACCGTGTGAAAAATCTTATTTGTAAATAACTACAGTTACATGTAGTCAGTCTGATAAAATGTGAGTGTAATATACTATTTAAAAAAACATTCCGTTAATGTTCACTGTATTTGTTTTATTTTAAGATTGAACCATAAAGTAAGATACATGTATAGAGTTGGAGCAGCCCAATCCATGAAGACTTTAGTGTGAAGTCTCCTTTCGGTAAAGTGGACTTTAGTTATTCATTATGAAATCGGCTGTAACTCTCTAAAGTGTCATTTAACTACAATATAACCAATAACCTCAAAATTTTTATATTTGTGATTTTTTGTGCCAACAGCGATGTTTGCTAGTTTTGTGTTAGTTTAGTCGTTGATTATATACCTAAGATGAATACTTTTCAAACCTCTAGTTCTAGTTCAAGTTCATATGATGAAGAATTTATTTATATTAAAAGAACAAAAGTGTATAGGTGAAGAGCAGACTGTTTCGAAAAATATGATGAGCTCGACTTTTACCAACGTTTTCGCTTGAAAAACAAACTGTTTTGTATCTACTTAATGGAATAGAAGAGCAAATCGCTTTGCCTACTAATGAGTAAGTTGTAAAATCCATAGAGTTGTGTTGTATACAATGACCAATAATAGAATTAACAAAAACCGTTATTTAATTTTCATTATATATAAGCTTTTATTTTACAATGAATAAAATACATACAAAAAATTTGTTTTAGTTGTAATACATTATGCATTACTAACTTTATTAAAGCCAGTTTCACAATCGGTGGTTAACTCCTAGGGTCAAGTAACCTTAACCGAAACTTTAACCCTCACTTTAACCAGGGACATGTTTCACAATCATTATTCATCTGCAGGTCAGGTAACCATGACTGTTCATTAATTTTTGTTGCGTTGGTATGAAATCCAACACTGATTTTCATGTTTCATGTCAATTGAAACAAAAAAGTTGTGTGGTTATGTTTATTTTATGTCTAAGTGACAACAAATTTTTGAATAAAATCATTACAAAAATTGGTACCAATTGAACAGGAAATAGGTTAAATAATTTTTTATTTAAAAGCAAATTCATAGAAACAAAAAGTAATGTATATAGTAATCTATAGACACATCACAATGTATTATAAATTAGCAAAATAATTATGAATAAGATTATATCTTCTCCTCTTGTCTGGATTGAACCTGTTTTGAACTATTTCTTCAATATTAGGTATATTTACATTATTAGTGAAATAAATAGTTCTTTCTTGTACTTCGTTAACTGGTGGCTCATCTTCATTTGCATCACAAGCAATGTTGCATGGCTAGAGCAGGAAATCTTCTCTTTCATACTCCATATTGCCTCTCTACAACATTTCTTGTTCGGATTTGAGATTCATTGAATAAACCCTCCACCCTATTATTAACATTGTATAGAGGTTTTATCAAATAGTTTTGAATGATATGCCACTGTCCCCTACTAAAACATTATCTCCATATTCACCATTTTCAAATCTTGCATAAAGTAAAGAATTGCGAAATATATGGGAATCATGGCTGGAACCTGGCCACCTTGCAACTATGTCTCTAATTTTCAAATGTGGATATGCAACTGTTTGAACGTTTATGGAAAAGAATTTTTTTCTATTTCTGAAAATCTCTGCATTTTGGCCACCTGGACCTTGAATTTTTATATGGGTGCAATCTATAGCCCCTATACATCTTGGAAACCGTGCTATGTTATAAAATGACTGTTTAATTTCATCCAATTCTTCTCTTTCAGGCATTCTAATATACGGTGGTAATAATCTTGATATTGCCACACTTACTCTTCTGACAACTCGGCTTGCTGTGGATTTACTAACGCCGCAAAAATCTCCTGTTTGCATTAAAAAAGAGCCATTTGCATAAAAATTGAGTGCAAGTAATAACTGCTGTCGTGTAGATAGAGCATCATTTCTAGAATTGAGGACAGTATTAATAATAAAACATTTTTATACTTAGAATGAAACTTACCTTACTGAAGGATGGGCAATAGCATCTTCTATTTCTTCTGAGAGCCTTTCTACAGTTCTCTTGGACAAACTAAATCTACATAAAAAATCGTAATTGTCGAATTCCTCAAAATAATCGGATCTAGGCCTTATCATTTTTGGTCTTCTTGGTTCCTCATCACTACTATATGCATTTACCTCATAATCGTTCATTTTCCACTCAAAAAAATATGCTAACAGATACCACGTTTTGTGACAGATACGTGACAGATACAGCAATAGCTTTAATTGTTAGGTTAGAATCTCCAGGTTATTATTATTACCACTAGATTTTCTGGTGGTTAAATATTCTGAGAGTTAACCATAACTTGAACCCTTTACTGAACAATGTGAAACACTTGTTTTGAGGTAACCAAGGGTTATTTGTTAACCTCAGGATAACTTGACATTGTGAAACCGGGCGTTAGCAGTTTTTTATTCTAAGATATGGCTAGAATTTTTCAATTTATTGAATCAATTTCATTTCTTCTTCTCAAGAAAAATTTGAAGGGCGAACTTTCTTATAATTTTTTGAAATTTCCATTTTTTTCCAAATAAATCGCTTTCGCAAATAATACAAACGCCACAACTTTCAACAAAACTTAACCCCATTTATTTAGACAGGAACGGAAAAACGAGCCCAATATGACAGATCTTTCTATTTCATGTCAAAATCCATGAATTCCAGGTTAACCAACACTTTAAAAATTACTTGGAAGATACTTTACGGAAAGGACAGATGGAAATAGATACCGAGTCATCAGGGTATCCATAGGTATCATAGGTATCCCCATACATAAAAGTCCAAAGGATTAAATTCTGGGGAACGAGGCGGCCAAGGAAACTCACTGCCCCGTCCAATCCAACGATGCGGAAAATTGTTATTTAAATGCTCCCGGACTATAAGTGGATAATGTGGGGGAGCACCGTCCTGCATAAACCACATATCCTGCCTTACAATTAAAGGAACTTCATCAAGTAAAATGCCTAAATCATTTTGCAAAAATTCTAAATAATTTACCGCATTTAATCTGTTAGGGAGTTCAAATGGAGCAATGAAATTATCGCCAATGATTCCACACCAGATGTTGATTGAAAACTCATGCTGAAAATGAGTTTCTTTGTATTGATGAGGATTAGCAAAATCGTAATAGTGGTTATTTCTCCAATTAAATACTCCTCTGCGTGTGAATGTAGCCTCGTCCGTAAACAGTACCTTTTTTAAAAATATTGGATCTTGATTGATCTTACCGAGCATTGATTGACAAAATTGTAGTCTCCTTGGTAAGTCATTGGGTAATAAATTTTGTACAGGCGTGAAATGATATGGGTACAATTTTTCTGTATGTAAAATTCTTGACACACTTGATTTACTTACACCAATAGCTGCCTGCAAGCGCCGAGTACTCAATTCAGGATTTTCTATAATTCTTGTTAAAATTTCATCTTCCATATCAGCTGTACCACCAGAAATTTTCTTACGAAAAGAGCCGCTTTCACCTAAATTGGGGTACAATCTTTGAAATTTTTTACGACTGGGTACAATTCGGTTTGGACATAACTGCACGTATCGTCTAACTGCAGCACATGCATTATAATTTACTTGTGCATAAACACAAATCATATCCCTTAGTTCATTATTTGTAAATTCATTGCCTCTAGGCATTTTTAATGAAAGCCGTATTTTTAGTTCAGAAGTTAAAAACACAGTAATGACAACTTTTCGCTTTTAACTAGTAAATTAATGACAGTTCTTTTAATAGTCACAGCCCTCTTTAAAATATTCTAGTAATTAAGTTGCAGTGTAATGATATGCACTGTAATATTAAAATAGCAATATCTTGAAAACGACTTAAAATATGGGAATTGAACAGGTATACCTTTTTTGTTTCAAAATGATGCAGTTTTTATTATTTTGTAATAAAATGCACATTATACAGGGGGAAAAAAATACCGCTGATCTATCAAATTTTAACTGTGTAACCAGCGCCATCTAGAAGTATTATTAAAAATTGAGGCAATATCATGCTTATTACCATTAAAAACCATAGTGTACCAATTTTGAGACCAATACATTCAGTTGTTTTCTAAATATTACGAATTTTCAAAAATATTTTGTCAACTTTAACGCCCCATATCTCGCTTACTATTAACATTTAACTTGTGCATGTTTGTATCAAACGACTTATTTTTATCACCCCTTTCTACAGTTCTTATATTGTCCATTAGTTATGGGACACCCTGTATAATACGAGCATAAACATAACCCTACTTCAATTGAAAATATCTTGAAACTGTCATAGTCACTGATACCAACTTCTCTTGATAAACGTAAAATCACACTTTACTTAAACAGAACAGAACAGAAATGTTTTGAAAATCATTCAACTTCAAGTGAAGTAAAAGTGATAAAGTTACTTTGGCTAAAGTGTACTTTAAGCATTTATTATGAAAACGGCTGTTAATTTTGCTAGTAGTGGGAAAAATTGTATATACACCATGGTGTTGAAGATATTTATAAACCTCGCAGTTTATTCCGCTCGGGGCAAAGCCACTCGCGAATTAATCTTGGTGCTCGATCAATAATAATAGTCTTCACCATCTTGGTGTATAATATACTATTTCTAGATACTGAAAAAAGTGAGAGTGTCATTATAATGTAGTGATATTGCGGAGCGTTCAAGGTTATAAGATTAAGATTGAAAATAAATCAAAATTATAGTTTAGTATCAGGAGTTTCTAATGTCTTTGCTCACAGTCTTCTATTAGCAATCGCGCTCGATAAAAAAAAAGAAAAAATTACCAACCAATTTTCGTTATCTTTCGATCATTTCTAAATTATCGTCCACACTGACCACATCTGTTATTTCATTTAAAAAAACGGTCCATATGGCATTCGACCACGCTCTCATTTTATTCCATGACAAACTCGGTATCTGGGTATCTAAAAAGGCGTTTATCTGGTCCTCATATATATCACATCACATTCTTGCCTTGTTTGTGTTCACGCTTCATTTCTTTTCCTTATTTACGTTGCTAGCATTTTAACAAACGTTAAACCAACCATACTGCTTGCTACTTGGATTATTTTTATATTAAAGATACATGCTGTATGCGCAGCGACAAGCAAATATCAATTTTAAGCGTTGGTAGACCTTCCATACTTATTTTTGTCTCTTTTGTGTGTTATTTACCGTGAGGAAAATATTGTGATGGAAAATAAACAACAGTTAATGATGTCTATATTTGATACATGTTATCTGTGTATTGGTAAACTTTTTATTAAAATACGAGGGTTCTATATTGATATGCTATGAGTCTACCAACCTTGTCTAGGCTTAAATTTGATGTTCTCTATTAGATTTTTTGCCATTTCACAATACTTTTATAGGTGTTCAGTTCTATTGTACCTCTTGTTCTTCCAGCTACTTCCTGAGGCTTTTTCTTGAATCATTTCCTCTTCACCTAGTCTGGAACTTGCTCTTTCTGCAACATTTTCTACCATATGGAGTGGCGTGAGATTGAGAATCACATCCATGTCCACCGATGAACATATGCTTATTGTACCTCTGTGATAGAGCTACAGTTTTTTCCAGTCTTCAGGCTAGTTCTACTACTTCATAAGTAATTATTGGTGTCACTATGGCAGTGTACATCCATCTCAGGATTTTTTTGGTACAACCCCAACCTCTTACTGCGAGGTTCCTGCACACCCTTAGGTCTTTTTTTATAGTGATCGTACTCACACAAAAGTGAACATGATTTTTTTGGAAGATAGTCTACCTATTACTTACGTATATTTCGCTTTATCAATAACTCTGCTGATTTTAATTGAATCCCATATCAATAATCTCCTCATTCAATTCGAAAATCGAATTTTCATTACTTCCCGTAAAAGTTTCCACCCTCTGCTCCTGTCCAATACAGATCAGAGTCAACATTTTACGAGTTGGCTGCGAAACAAATTACCAAAACCGTTGAAAAACCTGGTAGATATTAAACACAACACATCTCGGCGCAAATAAAGAATGAACGGAGTATCCACTTGGCTGCCACGCCAGGACGAACTAAGCTCAAACGAATGAACCCCGAGAAAAACAAATATAACGCAGAGAAAAATTGAGACGGAATAAAATTAGATTGGGAAAAAGTATAGACCAGGCACAACAAAGTTGAGATTTTGATAATATTTTAATTAGCATTTTAGTCAAAAGCGCTCTTATCGTGCGGGTTCAAAGGTCACTAACCATATGTATCAAATCAGAAGACGCAGAGGTTACCAAAATGTGAGATTAAAAATATACCCGGAGAAAATAATGAGGGTTGATGTTTCCTGGCACACTGGTTGACGAATTTCCACTTTTTCATTCATTCTCGAAATAATCTATCAGATCAAGTACCATTGTTTTTGCTAGAGGATGCAAAATACCGGAAAATGGCTTCTTATTATTCATATTGTCAAAGTAACATTTAACAAACTGACATTTAAATAAAAACTGGTGAAAGACTTTTAAGAATCGCTGAATACTTGATATATATATATATACTTTTTATCCTTTTTTCTCCCGTCGAAATTGCATAAGTCTGTCTTATGCAATCAAATGTAATCAAAAGCCTTGTGACGTTACATGTTAAAATTTGAAGTACTAAAATGCGAGATTTCTATGTGAATAAGAATTTTCGAACTCAATCTATATTTTTAATACTTTAGCACTTTCGGTAAGAGATTAGGTTGATTTTATGAAAGATTGTTTGATAAGCATAGGAAACAAATCAAAATAACTGTTTTCTTTTGATTATTTTTAAATGCATGCATAAAATTGAAAAATTTGTGACGTCACATCAGGGGGATGGGTTTTAAAAATGTGACAACCTGTGACAATGACGGGGGGAGGGGATAAAAAGTCCTAAGACTCGTGTGACGTAATTTATGACAATAGTTTAGCATGTACGTGTCCAAGGTATCCATATACTAATAAACGTCGGACTTGTACCTTGAAGTTTTAGCAGCAAAAAATTAAAATAGTAGTCTGGATATTTTAGCAAACGTATAAAAAAACGTAACTAGGTATCCATAGTAAACAATTGTCACTGTAAAATGTCAAATTAAGTAAACATAAAAACATAAATTTTAAAGAAAATGATTTATTCATTAGTTGAAAAAGCAAAAAAGTAATCTTTTATACCGAAACCCGATCAATAATAACGACACAAAGAATATTTAGAACTAGATTCCAGAAAAATCCGCCAAGCAAAAACGTTTTTAAAAAAATGGCATCAAAATTTTTCATTACATGGATACTTGGAGGTCAAGAGGCCAAAAAGGAATTTGTTTAATCCTGAATATTTAGACAGACTTTTAGCGGTCCATGAGATTATTGCAATGAATAATCAGAAAATATCTCTTATGAAAATGGCGGCTGCATTAAATTTATCTAAAAGTGAGTGCGAGAGATGTGTTAAATGTTTAAAATTATTCCCTTATAAGCTTCAAACATTTCAAAAGCTTCGTCAGGAGGACTACCAAAAGAGATTGTTTACTTGCGGAACTCTTTTGGACTTGTTTAGAGTTAAACCAAATACGCTGTTGATTATGTCTGATGAGGCGAGTTTCCACATAGATGGTAGATGTAACAAGCACAATTGTAGGATTTGGGCATCAGAGAATAAAAGAGCACTTAACGAGTTCCAGCGAGATACTCCAAAGGTAACAGTTTGGTGCGCCATCTCTGCTGAAAAAATATATGGACCATTTTTTTTCAATGAGCCAACGATAACAGGAACTGTATATACTGATATGTTGGAAAATTTCTTTTATCCACAGTTAATACAGGAGGGTATCTTTGATGAGGTCTACTTTCAGCAAGATGGTGCTCCACCTCATTATTCTTTAATAGCAAGGATATCACTAGATATGACATTTGGGGAAAAATGGATAGGAAGAGCTGGCCCTATAGAATGGGCACCGTACTCTCCTGACTTGACAGTTCCAGACTTTTTTCTCTGGGGTTATGTCAAGGATAGGTGCTATAACCCCCTTCCACATAATTTGGATGATCTTAAGAGGAATATTCGTGCAGTAATTGAAGCGATTCCCCTAGATATGTTACACAATTCATTCAACCATTTAATGGTCCGACTTCATAAATGCGTAAAACAGAACGGTCAACATATACAGCAGTTTTTTTAGATTTATATTTATTTCTTTATTAATATTAATAATATTCTAAATTTGCTAATAAAAAATAAGTTTGCTAAAATATCCAGACTACTATTTTAATGTTTTCCTGCTAAAACTTCAAGGTGCAAGTCCGATGTTTATTGGTATATGGATACCTTGGACACGACTCCTAATTGTGGCGTTGCAATATACAGGGTGTTCCATTAAAAATAGTTGAAAATTTGAATGTCGGAAAAAGGCAATTTTTTTACTCCCACTGTATAATTGTAGACAAAATTTGGTACCAACTAGAAAAAACTTTAGGACAAGAGAAAAGGTGGCTAACACAACTGGTATAAAAGTTATAAGCATTTAAAATGGGTCACTCTCGGCTGGGACACCCTGTATTAAAATGAAAAAAAGTTTCAATTTAAATCGTATAATATTCACTAATACGTTACATTTAATCAAATTTTTTTTATTCAGCTTAACGTGCATGTGACAGCTATGGCCACTAGCACGAGTTACATTACAAATACAAATTACAAATGTAATACTGGACTATCAGTCAACAAAGAAATCTACAAGAAAAATGTTACACACGAAAAATTGTCTCGCATCTTATACGATGTCGTATTTCCTGGCTTACCGTAGGTATGTCGTGGTCTGAGTATGCGTCGACAACTCGTCAACAACTTCTTAAACCTGTCAACTGCACGTTGTAATTAAGTGACTCCATGCCGAATAAAATTGTCACGTATTCTTATACTTTTCGTCACTCTGTTCCGTATGGGCTCTAGCCGATGGGAAGGTTCCTTTTTTATTTTTAGTCAAGAAACTAATTTTATAGATCCCTTTTAGATAGTTATAAAACTTTGTAAGCGGAGATTATACAGAGGTTACAAGTTAATACGACTTCATAGAAAACATTTTTACAGCCACAGATATGACGCTTTTATTAATGTTTTTGCTAGATTCACCATAAAATCATTTGTTAATAAAATAGACACTTTCCTTTCTCCCTGTTTAAAACAATTTCCGCTCTAATTCTTATACGAGACAGGCCAATTGCTCAAAGTTGAATCCGAGAGCGAGAGAGCAACGTCAAGAAGGAATAGGATAGAAGTAATTCCAGGGGTGATGTCTGGCCAGAGTTGATATAAAAAGATTGATAGTACCTCGAGGAGCTTGACTTGTCTGCTTCGTTGCGAATAAGCAAGAGATTAAATAAAACTTAAAGAAACTTTGGCTTTGTTTGTTTTAAGACAAGTGAAATATAAGATTCTATGCTATTTACAAGTGAAACAAATACATATAGTTCATTTACGATAAGTTTTCAATAACAAAACATGACAGATGTTGTACATCGTTGCCATGTTGTATTTTTTTTCCAGCTGTTGGCATAAAATTATGTTGATGAGTTGTTTATTGTATAAGATTACATTCAACTCAAAAATAAGAGCAGAAATTATAAAATTTTGATGAGTAAATACATAAATTTCAAGATGTCCAGGTTTGAAACCTTAAGTATAACTGAAAAATGTTATCTTCATGCACATGTTGAATTGTATCGTTATTGCAGTATTAAGTAACAATGTTTTTGGAACGAAGTTCCTTATCGCGCGTTGTGAAAGGGGGCTAGACTGATAAAATTCTTACCAAAAGTTGTCACGACACTTTTTGATATAGGAAGCTATTGTAAGCTGTGCGGCGTCGCATGTTTCTCTGTCTGTATCTTTCTCTCTTATAGAAAGCAAGCCAGATATTTTCATTTCTATTTCGCATTGAACAATGTGGTGTCGCGACGATTATTTTTGTTGAGTGTATACAGGTTTTTTGTAAAAAATAAGTGACAGTGTTTCTGCACAAGTTCCGGATATTGCTGATGGAGTTGGGTAAGTAGAGATTATATACAGATAATAATAATAAATGCTTTTGTATTTTTAGCAAGTACGCACTATAACCTCTCTTTATTATTGTGCTTACCAAGTCATACGCATTATAATCTCCATATTTTGTGTGTTTAGCAAGTGTACGCGTCATAATTTTGATAAATTCGAAAACAAATCATATTTTAATATTACAATTTCAGAACGTATGTATTTAGCAAGCCGTGCGTGTTCTAACCTATACGCTGTTGTGTTTACGAAGTCGAGAGAGTATATATATATATATATATATATATATATATATATATATATATATACACTCTGTTGTGTTTACAAAGTCCCGCGCATCTATGACGTGTATGAAAGAATAGACAGACAGAGTACATATATATGTATATATGTATAAATGTTTCGGTGTGTGTATGTATATGTACAATTCCTTCACTAATCAATCGAAAGGAACTTCGTTCCATCCGGGTGTCCCTTGACACCTCTCAAGTTTTTTTATTAAAAACTTACATCTCTCACAGAAGTAATAGGAATTAGCGGTCCACCGTTATCTAGTTCCCTCTCAAAATATGATATTAGGGATGCTACCATCTCCTTGCAACAACTTGATAAAGACTTAAGCTACATCCTCAATCAATCTGCTAGCGCAGTGGCACTTCAGCACGCGTGCTGCAAAACGGATACCCATCCTCAATCCTGTCAATTCAGTCTGCCTGTGTTCAACCTGTGATTATTCTTATAAATAAAAGTAGTTACTACTTATCAAAAACAACAAATTAATATAATTACGATATTAGAAAATAATGCATGTTTGTTCAAGAAGATAATAGAATAAAGTAGGGTTGGGGTACCTAAATTATTTTTCCCATGATTAAATGCGCATGACACAATTCGGCACGCACCGAAAAAGCTTACAGCTTGCTAGCTTGCACTTCCAAGTCGGCGCGCATGTCAGCACGAAATTGAATTGAGGATACTTACGTTTAAACGTCATTGTCCCAGCACGCGTGCCGAAGTGCCACTTCGCCACTAAATTGATTGGGGATGGGCCTTTAGGCATTGCAACGCAGTGTTCGATACTCTCTTTTAAATAGTTATTAACATAACATATTATATTTTACACAGTAAATAACAAACTATAAGATGCGAATGAAAACGACAAACCAACACAAGAAATTCTGATAAAATTATCTGATTTTGAAAACATAAGTCTGGCAACCCTGGACACGGCAACCAACTTTTGGGCCGTAACTTCCCCCTTTATATGATTAATTATTCCATTTACACTTTGGATATTCAGATTTTGTTCAGTGGCTGCAATTGTTACTGCAAATGTCAAAATTGCAAACTTATCGTGAATAAACTTTACTCTATATTCCAAATGAAACACCTTTTTTATCAAATATGGCAATGGTAATCGATTTTGGTATTGCAAAATTGTTTTTTATCCAAGCAATTCAGACAATTCGAAAGCTTGATATTCGCTAAATGAGTTGTATGGAATTGTAACAATTGAATGAAAAAAACAATGTTTTTATCCCGCCAGCTAATAATAATCAATGAAATAAACAAAGAAAACAACTAATTAATACACACCAAGCGGCAAGCATTGTTATTCGGTATTTTATGAATATGAATTTCTGTTTTGATTTCGGCCTCAAAATTTCAAACATTATTAAATACATAGATCGTATTCAAAAGCAGTATAATAAAAATGAATCATGATATTAGTGTTTATTGTTTGATTTTGTATTCACTACAGGTTCGAAATAATTTTCATACGTTTCCAAATTATGAAAAATTGATGTCGTTTTGTGGATTTATTGTCAACATTTCGTTAAATTATTTAATCGACAAAATGTTTATTGGTTTGTGAAGATAAATTTTTCGAAAATAGAATCATTGTTTGATTTTTCAATGAATTTATCAAGAAATTTGTACGAATTGTATAAATTTGTGGATAATGTTTATGGAAAAAAACTTTCTGGATCCTGCACTTTCTTTATTCACATTTTTATAAAAGATATATTCTACGGTAAATGGTTCTTAAGAAATCTGGAATGTTTGGAGTCTTGAGGCACTGCTCCAGCAAACTAGGACACGTCGGCGGCACAAGAAGCCTCATCACCGGCATAAAATCACCCAAAATTGAAAATATCTTGTTATACATTTGCTCAACAAACCAGATGTGGTAATAGATGAGTAGTTAATTGTATGTCTTAATATTACTTATTTGAAATGAAGTAACAGTTTTATAAATTGGTCACTGAACTGTAAGTGATATGAAAGTGAAATTTCCAGCACCAATATTGGAAAATAATTAAAATAATAACATGATGACAGTAGAGGAAAGTGCATCAAGGTGAAAGCGACAATTATTTTTAAATTGTGAATATACCTAATTAACAAATTGAGAAATTATGCTTTATATAACAATTTAAAACTTTTTTGGGTTAAGTAGTTGAGGAAAGTATTTGATTACAATTAAATACAAAAATTATAACATATATAAAGGGTGTCTCCAAATTACTTTGAACGGATGCTTATATTTTTTCAGAAGGTGCACATTTGGAGCACATGATCTGCAATGTAGGTATAGTGGACTTAATATTTTCAATCCCCGTATATTCCCTTTAAGTTATATTGCGGACTATGACGGTATCGTATCGAATTACAGTCGAACAAAAAGCCGACAACTTCAAGTCTGCACAATATCTATTACGTCAAGTATATTACTTTTATTTTTGTATTCATAAAAACATGTTAAAATAATAAAAACATTTAGCATCCTGTAACTCATTAACGACAAAACTTATCATACATGTTTATGGGAACTTTTCGTCTTTAAAATCGAATGACGAATCCCCCACAACAATATTTCAGATTACTACATCCTGTATATTATCAGAAGCAAAAAAGCTTTATCTACTCAAACTTCCATTGATTTAAAAAACTTTAAATCCTTAATAAGGATTTATAAGAACTAATATTAGAATATTACACTCCATAATCACATACTAAATATCTTCTACTTTTTTTAGTTCTGAATTAATAATTAATTTTTAAACACGATATTAAATTAACATAAAAGCTTTGATGTGTTCAAATCGTACAGATAACTATGTGAATTGCCTCTTTTAATGAAACCACAAAGCACTTTTTTCTATTCAAAAACACTAATCATGTTATACTCTTCAAAATCCATCCGCCCATTTTAATTAAATTTCACAAAGATAACGACAGACCGATTCAGAAAGAGACGGATACACTGTAATTCTCACTTCATTATATCCTTTCTCTTATCGGATTTTTTAGAAAACACTGACTATTTTTCTGTTATACTACACGGTTGTCAAATTTCCTGTAGATTTTATTAAGAGTGAATTGATATTACGATGTTTCATCAACAATATTTAGTTTTTTAATAATATAATCCTCTAATTCCTAGCACCAGTTGTTTCCGGTACAATTTTTTAGTGTAGCCACATAAATGGTTGGCCCTTGAAAGATTCCCAACGTTGACATTGACATATCTAGTTTTTAAGCAATAGATTGGAGCGAGCGAGCGAGTTCAACCTTAGATACTTGCCTAGCTCATTCAATGTTCAAGTGATTTTTATTCGAGCGGTTTTTCTTGAGAACTAACCGAGTATAGTACTTCCAATTTATGGGTTTTCGTGCACTAGTTTCTCATATAGATTTTCATGAATGAATTTAAACTGTTTTTGTAAGTTTTGACCCCAAAATATGACCAATTTCTCGTGGTACCCTGTATAAAGTACTAACAACTGATTATTATTTGTGTTTATTCAGATATTTATAAATTACACAGCCCAACCAGCTAGTTTACTGCTTGCATTGAGGGAGGTTCCTACCGATGTTGAAGAGCAATTTGATAATAGTTACGATACCGACAAACGTGACTCTCTTGGAGCAATAGAATAGAGTTGATGAACTTTGGAATAGATAAGGTCTCGGCTAATAACGATATTGGCTAGCTATGTCTTAAAAACTGTTTTGGTTTCTGGGTAAGATTTGAAGATATTGAATTAATATGGAAACGCGATTGTTAATAAATTAGCTCTCGGGAGGTCACTTTATAGATTTACAGCTGAAATAGAGTTAATAAGAGCTCATCAACCAGTGTCGTTGATCATAGTCTTTTTTAATATATAGATCGGCCTTTACGTCCTACCGCTAAAGCATCCACTCACCAGATATATAAATATCAGCTCCTCAGTCTAGTCTTGGTTCAATTTCCTAACAGCAGTATCCTTATACCAGTAAAATTCTTGTTTTCATGATCCTTTTGTGATATGTGCTATTCCCGGTCTGCTACATATTCCAGCTTTAAGGTGTTTCCCTCCCATGCTTTTCGCATGTCTTAATATGCAGATACCCGTTTCTTTCTTTTCTCTCCTCTTCCACTTGGTAACAGACGATTCCGGTACATTTAATCTGTGCAGCAACATAAATCGTTGGCCTTTGAAAAAATAATATTCTTAAGCTCTTTCAATGCAATAAAATAACGTCCTTCTTCTCCTGTATTGATAACTTTTCGTTTTAATATCTTGAAACTAAATTTATAAAGAAAACAGTGTAAAAATTTATCAAAACATCGCGTTATAAAGGGCCCACTGTAAGTAGGCGGCAACAGGTCGGGTCGGTTCTGTTCTTCCGGTCATTATTTCTGTGTTATTCGTTACTCTCTCTTTCTCTGTATATAACAAGCAGATAATTGGAGGAAAAAATTGTTATTCTGTGGGCTGCTTGTTACATATTTGGTTAATATTTCTCGAGTGGTAATGTATTACATGGGTGTAGCCAATTTTTAATGAGCAGACAACTTCTGTTACATATACAATATTTTGCGTTCAGCACGACGTGATTATACCTAATATTATGGCAGATGCACAACGCATGTTTCTCAAACAAAAGCTGCGATTTTAATTTTAATTTTTGAATTTTCGCAAAAATAAATGAAACTGTATATTCTCGACTGAGCGCAAATTTGGATCGAGTTGCAACGAGTGATCTTAACAAACGTAAGCAAACATATGGAACAATATTTGACAGTTGAAATATGAAATTTTCGATGAAGTTTTGTTATAAATATCTTGATAATATCTCGGATAATATGGTAATCTGGTTACGTGAAAAAACTTTTGTATTCCTTTTAAGCCTTATTTAAAGTAGGAATATCCGGGTTTGGGCCTGGATTTTTTGGTTTTTTTTATAGTTTTCTATTTCTTATTTTCTGATATTTTCATACATAGTTACACTTTGATCAACCGGGTTTGGGCCTGGGTTTTCTTGTTTCTTCTTAGTTTCCTATTTCTTATGTTCTGATATTTTTATACATAGTTACACTTTGATCAACCGGGTTTGGGTCTGGGTTTTCTTGTTTTTTTTTTTTAGTTTTCCATTTCTTATTTTCTGATATTTTTATACAAAATAATACAGGTATCTGTATCTGTAAAGTAGGGAGGGTGAGTGTGTAGGCTCACAGCACTTAGGCCAACTGTGACCCATTGTCCATCCTGTCCTTTTCAGGAATGTGGACAGGTTATTAGGAGACATCTCCTTTATATCGGCAGGTGTAGGCCAAGACTCACCGAACACACACTCTCTTATTGACGATAACTCCGGACACTCGCATAAGACATGCCTGACAGTTTCATCTTCCTGTTCACACATCCTGCATAGAGGTGTGTCCACTAGCTCCATAGTATGGAGGTGTTTCCTCAGTTGACAGTGACCAGTCAGAAATCCTACTGTTAAACGTAGGTTTTTCCTGGTCATCGCCAAATAATACAGGTAGAAGGATTAGTAGATGTACCTAGCGTCGAATTTAAGTGCCTACAAGCAGGTACATAAAGTGAGAAAAAGATTGAGTGAAATTTTAGCGTCGAATTTATGCACGCACCTCAGGCCACATGTCACCCATTGTACATCCTCCCGAGGAGTTATCCTCCTAGGTCATCGTCCATCCTGTCCTTCCTAGGAAGGTGGACAGGTCACTAGGAGACATCTCCTTTATACCGACAGGTGTAGGCCAAGACTAACCGAACACACACTCTCTCATTGACGATAACTCCGGACACTCGCATAAGACAGTTTCATCTTCCTGTTCAAACATTCTGCATAGATGTGTGTCCACTAGTCCCATAGTATGGAGGTGTTTCCTTAGTTGACAGTGGCCAGTCAGAAATCCTACTGTTAAACGTAGGTTTTTTTTGGTCATCGCCAAATATTTCTTCAGCGCCAGCTTCCCAGGGTCGCCCTGGGTGTACAGTTAATATATCAGAGTACACAGCTTGATTTTGAAATTAAGTTCAAATGTATTCGACGTGTTATACCTGCAGCAACTGGATGGGATAATTTTGGAGTTTGGTGTAATTTAAACATCCAGCTACACATTTTATGATTCCATTTGGAATCTTTGTTTATTTTATAATTTGAATAAATAATTTTATTATTGTATAGAGTATGCAATTCTGGAATCAGTACTTGCAGTTGAATTATCTTGATAAGGTTACAAGAGTATTTTTCAAGCAAACACCTTGTGAGGTGAAAGGAAAGTGATTTTATATAATTTAAGTTGGTATTTCTGGTGCATAGTAATCGTTCCCGCTCTATGGCTGGTCATAGACGGACCGCATGCTGCAGTCGAAACCAACTGCTCTAAAACGGTCGCGTTGAAGTCGTACACGACTGCATCACGACCGCATACGACTGCTTGGAGCAGTTGTGTTTGACTGCAAGATAATACCGATGCACGTTCATTTACAAGATGGATTTTGATGAAGTGAGTGAGGCGGGATTGAACTGAGCCGGTGGCCTGCCGAGAGGAAGGGATTGGTACTCAGCGGGAGCGTGGAGAGAGTGGCGCGCGGTCGGCAGCAACCGCTCCGTGTATGGTGGGTCTGGCAGCTCTAAGCAGTCGACCGCATAGCGGAACTCGACCGCAGAGCGACTGTTCCGACCGCTCAGGAACTGCTCGTGTACTGCGGATATGAATTTAGTTTATAATGGAAATTGTAGATCACTGTGCGGCGACCGCATCTTGCAGTCGCTCTAGAATGCAGCATGCGGTCCGTCTATTGCCAGCCTAAATTAAATTGGAAGTGCTTTGAGCAGACAAAGCACCGATAACGTGCCATTGTTTTTTTTATCAAAACCCAAACAATTCCTTAATAAGTATCACTTCTGTCTACATATTATTCCACCCATCATCTCCGTCCATGGCTTTGTCCTTTTCAGAAGGGACCTGCCTTCTTGCATGCTTTGTGGTATGACGAGTAATTTTAATTTTTTTTTTCTTATTATTCAGGCACTTGTTTGTTGGACCGTGTATAATTAGGGTATTTATTTTGGGCTGAACAAACTACGCTTACATTGTATGGTATATAATTTTATTAAATTTTGATTAATTAGGTGATAAAATTTGAAAGAAGGCCGACTAGTTCGTTATTACGTTTTCAAAATGGTTTATTAAAAAAATTGAACTGGAAAATAATGGATTTTTTTTCAAATTAAATTTTTTATTAGTGAAATTCGTGTCAAGATTGCGGGTTTTTTAAGAGTTTTTAAATCATGCTGGAAAATTGAGTGTGGACAATCTTCAGATTGGAGCAAAACAAGATGAGCAAATTGTCAAAAAAAAGATTACAATTAATATAAAAAGCATCTGTAGCTCAGGTTAAAATTATAACAATTCCAATTTTTCTTATTGTAATTTGATAGCCTTGAAAACTTGCTCAGCCGCAATGTGATTGTCACTCTTGACAATGCCTTTTTATCGGGCTGAAGTTATAGGTTCATCACAATCCGATATAATTCAATGAAAAAAAAATGAATCTTATTCATCATGTCTGCTGGTGCACATGACAAGATGCTCTGAAGCAAATTAGCTCTCCCATTAGCATTTCTTTTTCAAAAGTGACAGCATCAAAAATGGAAACAGAAATTTCAGTGAGATCATATTATATATTCTTCAATGGGAATCAAAAAGTTGACTTGAGCGGTAGTATTGAAACTACTATTCACCAAATAAATACCGAACAATTCCACCAATAATTGAAAGAATACAACTGCAAAGTAATAAAGCTAATTTACAGAGGCATAAGACCCAGACAGATAGGTAAAGGGTCATGCTATGTGAGCTCCTAGCTATCCTTTCGATCAAATGATCTCGAAAACAACTTCACAACAACTGACCTTTAAGTACATTGTTCCAGCTGTAGAAGAATGAGAAATTAATCAATCTTCAAGCTAGTTCATAGATGTGCTCAATATGAGCGTGGAAGTTGGATCCGCCACATGGTGCAGCTGATCAACGACTGAAATTATCGAGAGCCTTGTCCAAGCGAAAATTTCAGCATATGTTGGACCAGAACCAGCTCTTGGGACCACAAAGAAGGTACAAAGCCAACATAGACTTCAGTGGAGGAACACTCCAAAGCAGGTACACAGTAAAACCTTCATAGGTGACACATGTGTAAAGCGGGCAAGAAGAACTACTGAATATCAGTAGGGATAAGCTAAGAATTATCACAGGTTATCTAAGGGGTCATACGCCGGTAAAAGATCACCTGCATAAAATAGGGTTATATAACGGGGACCTCAGCTGCAGACATTGTGGCTTAGAGACCGAGACCGCAACCCATATCTTATCTGACTGTGAGGCACTGGACTCAAGGAGACAAACAATCTTCGGAGAAGACACCCAATGAACCTATCGTCAACTCTAAGGTACGGGGATAACTGGATGGGTGGACTAAATGTGGGAGTAGAGAACAATGCAGTGCTCCCGGCATCAGAACAGCTTACAAAACACAAAAAAAAATGTTTCGTCATTGATATGTGCGTTGGGTGGATGCAGGAGACCAGTTACTCAGGTCGATGTGAATATTTTCTGGCAGCTAGGTAAGGAGTACAAGCCTCCCAAGCCAACAGGGATTTATAGAAATGGTTGTTCTGGTATTTATTTCTGGTAAACGGGAAAGTGAAACAGCTTGCCTGGAAAGGTTCATTGGCCTAAAGTTTGGGTATCCTTCACTCTCTGGAGGAGATAAATAAGATATCGTGCTTAAGGACAGCCAAAGACCTTGAAAATTCAAAGTAGAAACCTTGGACACGGATGACACCAAATCTATAACTAGTAACTTCAGTGTAACCTGCAAGCAAAATAGGTCCGGAAACCACCTGGTAGTTCAAACTTTAGTCTCACAAAATGGATTTAGTTCGGCTTTTTTCTCAGAAGAATTGTTCCACTATACGTAGGTGGAATGGATTGAGAATTACTATTATTGTACTGGCAGACACCCTTTATATATAAACTCGAAAAAAAAATTCGCATTGTTCGCCGCTTACAACTCTGACATTATTATCTTTTGATTATATCTTGACATCTGACGCTTGTAAATGAGTTCGAGTTTAATCTTTCTTAGTTGGTAGGGAAAATCGGGACGCATGTATAAAATGAATGTGTGGGGATTCCTTTAAGATTAGATCTTATTGTTTATTAACGGAAATTTAATACGGAATTTATAAAATGCGTACCATTAATAACGAGAATAATCGTGTGTAATGCTAATGATAATTAATCAGGATTAATAAGTTGCATTTTAAATTGTTTTTTTCAACATTCCGTGTTGTATTTAGTATAAATACAGTTGTATGTATGTATGTATTTTGGGGGGACATTCACTGGGACCTAAAAGATCTATTGCGCCCCCTTACTTCTACTTAATTTCTGAGGAGAGTCTCAGAAACTAGTAGTTCCTTTAGTCCTATTTTCCGGAGGAATCTAAGGATATCTGCAGCCTTCAAGTTAGGTGAATGTTCCTCTTCTATCCAGTAATTTCCCAGGTGCTGTGCTCTAGGATTCTGAAGTGCTGTGTAGTTGGAAAGTATGTGGATGGAGATTTCTTCTTCCATGCCACAAAATCTTCATTCTTCTTCCTCCACTATATTGAGCTTTTTCAGTTTGCCATTCAGGTGACAATGTCCCGTTAGGATCCCTGTTAAAACTCTTTACTTTACTTTGACTTATGCATTCATTTGATACAGGTTGTAGTCACCCAGAAGAGTCTTTGATTCTATAAGCCCTACTAGATCTTCCCAATGGGCTGATTCCGGCTGATTCCGCAAAAGGGTTCAGACTCCAGAAAGGAATAAAGACGGTTACTATTTGGTCAATATTTTCCAAGTTCTTCAAGTGAAAATAATTATTACAAATTCCAACGTGAATTGATGTTCTATGGTAACAATATATCAGGACACAGTCAATTAAATTAGGTGAAAATGTTCGTGTACCGAATCAGATTACGGAGCGTAACGGCCTTAACCAAAAATAATTTGATTTTGATAGATATCGAGAAGTTAATTAATCAAAAAGTTCGACACATTTTCATCAAGTAATTTGTTCCAGCACGTAGAATCATACATATATGATCATCTCGCTCTCTATCGTCTCTTTTTAGGACAGTAATTGAGAATTACCTTTTGATAAATGTATACACTGTTAGTAATGAAGACTAATAAAATTA
>CAJUYH010005704.1:11032-33431 GCA_910591685.1 Galerucella tenella | reverse complement strand
ACTTCCTTCAAAATATCATCCATTATCATTATGAATAATGCCGGGCTAAGTACTCCTCCCTGTCTTAATCCTTCTTTTGTTATGAAATCATCGGACTCTTCATTATCTTTCCTTACTCGGTTTCTGGTTGTTTCGTAAATGCATTTAATGTTATTTCTTAGTTTTGATCCAACTCCTCTTTGCTGTAGACTTTTCCATATTTGATTTCTGGGGACGCTGTCAAAGGCTTTTTGAATATCTATAAAGCCAAGATACACTTTTTGATTTGTTCTCAGTTTTTTGTCAATTACTTGTTTCAATGTAAATACGTGGTCTTGGCAAGATTTTGTCTGTATTCATCAGATAGGCGTGTACCAATATATAGGCGACGTAGTGAACGGCACGATCAGGTTAATTTTTGTCAAACTGAAAGCTTCGGTGGTGGCTCTATCATGGTTTGGGAAGGAATTTCTTTCGAGGGTCGCACTGAGTTAGTACCAGTGAGTGATGGAAGACTAATGCTGACAGGTACATAACCAATATCCTAGAACCCCATGTAGTGCCCTATATCTCTCATTTCGGTGACAACTCTCTGCTAATGCACGATAATGCTCGTCCAAACGCTGCTAGAGTGGTTCGGCAGTACTTAGAAAAGGTCGAGATACCCACCCTGAATTGGCCTGCACGTAGCCCAGACCTTAACCCAATAGAGCATGTCTAGGACCATCTAGGATGGCAATTCCAGCAACATCCGGCACCAATAAGAACACTAGATGATGTTCAAAATGTTCTTTTTAACTTCTGGGAAAACATGCCGCAAGGATACGTCCAGAACCTGTTCAGAAGCCTTCCAAGACGAATGGAAGCTGTAATTAGAGCGAGGAACGCTATTAGAAATTCATTGGCTGGTTTTAGTTCATTTTTTTGTATAGATGTTTTCTGTTTTTTGGTAAATCAAACTTTTTGTCCTCTGTAGATTAAACTGATATAAAATAAATGTTGCAAAAGGCGTATCTATTGGTGTCTTGATTCGTAATAATAATAAAATTCGAAAAACAGGCAACACATTCAAAATATTTAAAAAATAATGAGTGATGCGATAATTTTTGTGGGGTGCATATAATAAACATTGATACATGAAAATAATTAAGATTGGCGACGTTTTTTTTTTTTTATTTTGATTTGATTTCTGCGCAAGACAGTTGTCAAACTTCACGCGGGCTCTTCTCATGTGAAACGGAGTCTACTATTATCTTGACATCTCTTCATATCTATGGAATTCAATAAATTATATTTCTCTTTCTTCTGGCAATTAATTCAGTTGGTATTAGAATAATAATAATGATAATAATAATTTGTATATATATAAAACCCATCCTATGCAAATACAGACCTGTCGTATTGTTCTCTGTTTGTGTTACACAAGCCACCCTTGATTCATATTCAGTATCATCCCTTTGTAATGTCAAAGTTAATGTGAAATGCCTGCGTTGTGTTTGCTTCTGTAAATATCCCGATTTATTTAATGCTAATGATAATCAATTTACCAGGAGGGTTAGTTCCCACTTTAATTGAACATGTGGTTAAAGAAAATTTGTTAATCCTTAAAATATGAGCAGTTATATATATGATTGATCATTGCTTTTGTGGTTGTGTAAAATAAATGTTAGGTTATGTTCGTTTTTCTGGTAATTTTTACCGTTAAACTAAACATAATAATAACTCACTCTAAACATACTTATATAAATATTATACTTTCAATCGCTTACCTAGTGATTACCAACAAAAACCTCTTGGAATAAAGATATTTTCCGCACGGGACACACCTTCGTTAAAAAGCGAGCAGTAGATATTGTATAACATGTGGGGAACAAAACATATTTGCATGTAATAATCAGGAAAGGTTCTTAGGGATATTTCAGGGTAATAACTGTAATAATTTGAAAATTAGAGAAAAAATATGGTTTGCTATAAGCACTCTTACACAAATAAGCTTTGTACATGGTGTGAGCACATTCCTCGGGTCAAATACATTGTTTCGACTGTACCTATTTTTGTTTCTTGGGTATAATAATGTACTAAAAATTCGTTTGAATTTTTAAGGCGAGCGAGCACTCACCTTGCAGATACCTTTTTCATATAGTCCAGTAAACGAAGGTGTCAACATGGGCAACTGCTCCAGCAAGAGCAATTTTTATTTTATTTTGCAGGTTATGGTAGGCACATTAAATTCCCAAAATGTCAGGTACCTGACCATTGTGGGAGGGTGGGAAAATGGCTCTGAAATTCCAGAAAATCCGTTTTCCCACGATATCTGCCGAGATTTGACCACTGGAGAATTTTTTTTCAGACGAAGAATAAAAAGCAGTTCCTTACCCACAAAAATGATCCTTAGCATTTTTTTCGAAAAATTGGATAGTTTTCGAGATAAATGTCCCAAACGAAGACCCAAAATTGAGCTCTAGGCCGGCTTATAGAGAGCATGACGTCCCCAAGCAAATTACTAATTTTTTAATAACTCGCGTTAAAATCAATATTTTTTAATGAATCAAAGTGCGGGTGAAAGAATGGATCTGTGGCTACTAAGGCGTGTTTTTATCCACTCAATTCGTGCTCCTGGTTCATTGGAAAACCAGGCCAAAATTCGTCTTTGCTAGATTTTTTAATGTCTCCATGGATTTATTCATATTATTTTTATTAATAGTTATTTCAGCCAATCCTATCGGATAACGGTTCTTTGGGGGGTACTTTATTTATTCCGAAACAATGCTACCAATAATTCGCCCGAATTTTTTCGAATAATGTGTTTTCTAAGAGGCGATTTTTGTGGATTTCTGGAGTTTTCCCGAGCGCTCTGGTTTATCGGGAATTTCTCGATGATTAACTATCAAACCCGTTTATAATTGATATTGGGAAAAAGGTTAGAATATCCTTTTTGGCCCAGACCCCTGGGTATTCAGGAAAATCGGGGATATTTCCAGTTTTCTGAGGGAAGACAGCTATTCTTTTGAGTTTTTTCCAGCAGTTTTTTCTCTTTACAGTAAAATTTTTCCCGGTCAAGCATCATACCCCATAAAAGGTCACACTCTGAACTTTTCTTTGATATGTGTATCAAGTATTTTATTTTATGCATTAAAAAGAAATTTTTCTCTAAATTTGTTGTAATGGATGCCTCATTTTATCCTCGCACGCCGCCTCGCCACCCATCTATAGTGTGGTCGACGGCGTCTGCTATAGTGCGTGTACACGTGGATGCTTTCTGCTGCATTGTTTGTCAACAATTTTACATGTGAACACTATCTCTTCCGTGATTTTTCAAGAATAAATTAGTAGTATTCCAGTGTAAAAAGTGAAATTCAAGTCATTATTAATTTTATTGTTATTATTAAATAATAAATTTTGAAATGTTTATTGATAAAAAACACAGGGAAATATTGAAAATTCTTGAGCTTCTTTTTTTGGAGCACACGGTGAAGTTTCATTTTCTTAATTAAGATCATCAATATTGTTGTGGGTGAAATGACATCTAATGATTTGGTAAATATTGTTCATTCCTGTAGAAAAATGGAAGTCGCAGAGGATTCTAGTACGCTCGTGTGTTTTATTTGTGATCAAGCTCTGACTGAAGACGTTTCAACGGTTACCCGAAGACTAGAAACCCTAATAAATGTTAGCAAGACCAGGAAAGACAACCACCATTTGTTCCTGGAGAAGGTATCGTCTGTGGAAGTTCAACGCTTGTGTAGGAAGAGGTATTCGGTAATGAAGAATGGGAAAGTTATTTTCGCAATTTTAGCGTCTACTTTCAATCCTTTTCGCACACAATCATTCCTAGGATTGGTCTGTCCAATAAAAGCAGGCCAAAGTCTCAATATTGAAGAAAGCGATAACTTTTTGACCCCGAGAGTGGGTGAGAGATCGATTATTTCCATGTTTCTTTTCATAGCCCTAATTATTTCGCGGTTGGGATGCCTGGAGGCCTAAACATAGAAATTGGTGTATTTTCAGGGTCCATCATCCCAGATTTTGGGCTAGAAGCGTCAGTTTTTAAGTTTCAGAAAACTGCAAACTTTTCAACCACCATATGGTTTTAAATGAAACTAACTGTTTTTAAATGACTCCACAATAAATTTGTAAAAATGTGTAAATTGCAAGTAAATTGACAATTGTTTCGATATAAATATCATCATCAGAATGACAGAAGTTACTTTTGACATGATGTATATCACCAATTTTGGCAAACATTTTTATGGACAGTTTGGAAAGAAAGATCTTTGAATGTAATATTTCAAAAAATATTTTATTTTGGTATAGGTATGTAGATGACATATTAGCGTGTTTTGTAGGTAGTGAACGACAATTAAATATGTTTTTCAATTATATTAATAATTTACACCCAAAAATTAAATTCACACTAGAAGTTGAAGAAAATAACTCAATTAATTTTCTTGATTTAAAAATTCAAAAAGTCAATAATGTACTGGACTTTTCAATTTACAGAAAACCAACACATACTGATGTGACTATACCATATGATTCCAACCACCCCATGTCACATAAACTAGCAGCATACAATTCGATGATTCATAGAGCATTTTCGGTTCCTATGAACAAATTTAATTTTGATAGAGAAATTAATACAATTAAACAAATAGCCACATCCAATGGTTATCCTTTACATTTAATAAATAAATTACTTAATAAAAAAGAGAAAAAGATGGCGTTACAACTAATATTTCCTAAACAAACTAAAGAAGTAACAAATTACAAAACCATCACTTATGCTGGTAATATTTCCAATAATATTTCAAAGATAATATCTTCAGCAACAAATACAACAATTTCTTTTAAAACAGAAAACAATGTAGGTAGAAATTTGCTAAATGTAAAAACAAAAATAACCCCATTAAGAAAATCTGGGATATACAAACTTAAATGTCCGGATTGTAATGCTGTCTATCTTGGTCAAACCAGTCGTAGTTTTGAAATTAGGTACAATGAACACTTACGAGCATACAGATTAAAACAACCAGATAAATCACATTATGCAAAACACCTACTTGACACTAAACATTCAGTAACACCTAACACAGAACCAGAAATACTACATGTTTGTGATAAGAAGCAAGAACTGGACTTCCTCGAAGAATTAGAAATTAGAAGACACTTAACAGACCCACAATATGAAGTCCTCAATGAACAGCTGAATCTAGGAAGTTCTCCATTATTAAACTGTCTTCTTAAGTAATAATTGTAAAGATCAGCAGATATAGTTTTCCTGGTTTCCTATATCATTGCACAGTTATACTGATCTTAAATGGGACAAAGATATCCAGAATATCAAAGCTACTATTTGTAAAATCTTCTTCTTTTTTCTATTCATATATATTAAGTCAATCACTAGATAGGGCACTATTTGGACTAGCCAAATATATATCAAGTATACATCATGTCAAAAGTAACTTCTGTCATTCTGATGATGATATTTATATCGAAACAATTGTCAATTTACTTGCAATTTACACATTTTTACAAATATATTGTAGAGTCATTTAAAAACAGTTAGTTTCATTTAAAACCATATGATGAGTAGATTCCACGAAGTGAGGGTTTATACAGTTAACTCAATTTTCAACCACCATTTTTGCAAAAAATATTGGTGTAACGAAAGAAATGGTGGGGACAACTTTTGTAGGTAATAAACTGCTCTTCATTTTTTGTCTCAACAAAAATTCTCTAGGGATCATAGTTCGGGAGATATCGACCTTTGCAGATCTATTGTGGTCCTCCTCATATTTAGAGCTCAATATCCAGCTTCATTCTTTTTATAAGACTTCCCACCATCATCCTCTTCGTTTCTCGACTTTGACAGAGTAAGTCGTGTGACAGTTTGGCCGTTTTAAGGAATAATTCGCCTTTATCCTGGGGTCTCATTCCACTAGCGCAACGCCTGGTTGTTTATCCATTTGTGGATGCTTTCTTCACTTAGGCATTTAGCAATTCCACAAGAAAGTTCTGGCCCTATCAAGACCTTCGTTGCTTCCTGCTTGGCTAATTCATCGGCCTTTCCATTGCCTTTTAATACTTTGGGTAAAAATGAGTAAATATAAGTGAGGCTCTAGTTATGACTATAGTCTTGGTGCAAAAAGAGATATTTGAAAAATATTGTATAAACCTAATTCTCATTTTTTTTTTTTTTTAATTTTTTGGGAAATTAAACCACAATATTTTTAAATTCTTTACTTCAACGTTTCGGTAGCGTTCCAGCTACCGTTGTCAAGAAAAAATAAGTAGAAATTAAGTAATTTTTTATCCCTAACTGACACAACAGAAGTAAAGAATTTAAAAATATTGTGGTTTAATTTCCCAAAAAATTAAAAAAAGAATGAATAATATACCACAAGGAACATACAGAAGATACTAATTCTCATCATCATAAATGTATGAATTTTATTCAACAATTAACCACGAAAAAGGATTCTGCATAAAATTATTAGATATATTTACCCTGATTGAATTAAATGATTGACATTGTGTCAGGGTAGCTTTCGGTATAGTATTGACCAAGTAGCGGCTGTGTCAACAAACAAACAACACACACATTGCGTGTTATTGCGTGTTACATGCAAATTAGACGACATTAGTATGCGTACTTTAGAAACATCCCATCCATCGGTGGTATCATGTCGCTTGGTATGGAGAGCACAGATGGTGCAGTGCTCGCTATTATACTTTGGAGTCGAGAAGGGAAATTTTAAAAGTTACAATAAAAATATACGATTTATATATTAGAATTATGAAGAAATGTTTATTTCAGTTGTCTGTACTCTATTTACATCTATTAAACATAATTTTTTTCGAAAAAAAACTTCTTCACGACTATTTTTCATGAGTTTGTATTTGAATTTTTTTCAAGTTTGCTACTCTACCTTTTATATATTTTATTATAGAGCAGAAAAAAAATTATTATATGAATAAATATCTAAATGTACTGGGTGATTCACGCAAGTGTGCCATAGTCGGTGTTGTTTTTTTAAATGAAACACCCTGTATATTTGAATATTTTTGAAATCCTCTTAATGAACCGATTCCAACAAACTGAATAATGTATGGTCAATTATGAATTATACAGGGTGAAATTTTTATTTTTACAGTTATTATAGACATACATAAAATACCTGATATATTTGATTTTAATACATTAAAATAAATGCTCAAAATAACCTCAAAATAACCTTCTCCACCTAGTTGTTGGCAATAGTACAGTCTCCTATAGAACTCCTCCTCAACTTTGTTTAAAATTTGAGGTGAAATATTCCGTATTCCTGTAGTTATCCTGTCTTTGAGGTCTACAATGCTAGTTGGTTGTGTTGCATATACTTTGTTCTTGAGATAACCCCACAGAAAAAAATCTAACGGCGTAAGGTCTGGCGATCTAGCTGGCCACTCAATAGTACCTCTTCGTCCAATCCATTTATTGGGGAAGATTTCATCTAAATAAGTTCTTACCATTAAAGCATAATGGGGTGTTGCTTCGTCTTGCTGGAACCAAACATTTTCATTCGTTAAGCTAGGTTCTATTGCGTTGGGATATAAGTTTGCAAACGCAGGAATAACTTCATTTCTAAGCATATTTAAATATTTTCCAGCTGTCAAATTTCCATCTATAAATATGGGACCAATAATATGGTCGCCTATGATACCGGCCCAAACGTTCACCTTTTGAGGGTACTGAATATGTGTCGCACGCATCCAATTAGGATTCTCTGCTGACCAATATCTGCAGTTCTGTCGGTTTACCTCTCCATTCAATGTGAATGTTGATTCGTCAGAAAAAAGAATGGTACCAAGAGCTATCTCATTTATGTTCAGCTTATTCATCAATCTTTCGCAGAAATCCATTCTGGATCGTCTTCTGTTAAATCCTGCACAAAAGTTAATTTGCAGGGATGAAGTTTTTCTTCATGAAGACATCTTAGAACAGTTGTATGACATTATTTTCACGGGCAATTTGACGTGTACTTGAAGTTGGATTCTCTTCGACACTCAACAAAATATCCACTTTCACATCATCTTCAACGAAGTGTGGTTTTCTTTTCAATGGTTTGAAATGTCCAGGTTCTCTGAATTGTGCATGAATTTTAGACACAGTACTTTGTGAAATATTAGGCAATTCGGGGTACCTGTGATTAAATAAGTTTGCCACTTCAACTTGACTTCTGCAATTATCCCCGTAGGTACCCGATCATCATTAAAATCTTAATTCGGTGAGTCTCAGTTAAATATTTCATTGTTATGTCGACAAGGAAAGAGTGTTTGACAAAGATTTTACTTTTTCAGTATAAACTGTGAACACATCAACAACTGACAGAACAGAAAACAATCCATATTATTTACCGATTTAAAACAATCCACATTATTTACCGATTTTGTCTAGTTATTGGAGTTTCTAGGCAAATTTTAGGTATTTATGATAAAATTCATGGGCGTAGCAGGTTTTGTTCAATATCCAAATATGTCTAATAATTAGTTAGTTTAGATTTTTGATAAATCCATATTTAGCTAATTTGAAAAAGTACCAATATTTCAAATGTAATAAATTATCAATTTTAAAATTTCACCCTGTATAATTCATAATTGACCATACATTATTTAGTTTGTTGGAATCGGTTCATTAAGAGGATTTCAAAAATATGCAAATATACAGGGTGTTTCATTAAAAAAAACAACACTGACTATGGCATACTCGCGTGAATCACCCTGTACATTTACATTTATGTTTACATAACGCACAACTCAATTTAAAAGTTGATGTGTCTTGGCATTTCTTATAATTTTTTAAAATGATGACATAAAGAATTTTATTCCATAAGTGGTTTCCACACTGTATATTCCTTGTCGCCCTTGTGTACATTGGCTCGAATATTCTTTTCGCAATCTGTACCTATATATCTCGACGGCTTTCACAAATTACATTAGCATCATCAGGAGTGTGGATGTATATTTGTGAAACTAATCTAGTAAAATATGTCGATTGTGTCCACATTTCCTGGTCTAAGAACCTTTTTAGAAAACTGTTTACACAAACAAAGAATTTTTCACCAAAAGCGATGACAAAATTGACAGTTCCCAGTGATTCTAACCTCCATATCAGCCGGAATGTCGACTATTTTACATATTTTTCCAAACCTTTATTACAAGAAAACCTGGTATTTGATTGCTCTCCTGTTTTCGTATGAAACAAACAGTCATTTCAGCTGTTTACGTTGGAACTGAAGTCAAAATAAATTGAATGTAGAAATCTATGTATTGTTATTATTTCTCTCTGTGAACTCTAAATTAAGATTTTCTCGAATTGATGTCAAAGGTATTAGTATAATACTATTATAATCAGCTCCAAAATGGTGTGGGAATGCCTAGACAAACTCAATGAATTAGGCGAGAACAATATAGTCACCTTACTATGGATTCCAGGATAAACTGGAATAAAAAGCAAATTAAATAGCAGATGAACTAGCAAAGAGGGGAACTGAAATACCTTTCTGGGGGCCTGAACCCTTTTGCGGAATCAGCCTTAAATGTAATATAGGCAGAAATTGGTAAAGCCGAGAAAAAGAGAAGATCTGACCATTGGAAAGATCTAGTAGGTCTTATACAATCGACGACTCTTCTGGGTGACTACAACCTGTTGAGATCAAATGAATGCACAAGTCAAAGTAAAACTGCGCTAAGAGTTTCAACAGGGATTCCACCGGGACATTGTCGCTCGAATGGGCACCTGAAAAAGCTCAAAATAGTGGAGGAAGAAGAATGTAGATTTTGTGGCATGAAAGAAGAAACCTCTATCCACATACTTTCCAACTGCACAGCACTTCAGAATCCTAGAGCAGCTGGGAGAATACTGGATAGAGGAGGAACATTTACCTAAGGTAAAGCCTGCAGACATCCTAAAATTTCTCCGGTAAATAGGACTGAAGGAGCTACTAGTGTCTGAGACTCTCCTCAGAAACTAAATAGAATCAAGAGGTCTCAGTGAATGTCACACATACATACATACATACATTATAACGCTTTATAGAGTCTTTGAAAATCGAGGATCAAAGACCGTTCACTAAGAAGCAACAAGTACTTCCCTGGCTAAATGCCGCGAAGGGCATTGAGTTTAACTGTTGTTAATTAAGACTGCTTACTCAAAGACAAGCTCTTCAATGAGTTTCTTTTAGATTTTTTGAAACTTTCTTTCAAAAAATCGAATGATTTCAGTGGTCTTTATTTTTTCTGAATAAAATAACTCATAAATGTCGGATATTCTTTTCAAAATTCAATTAAAAAATTGCCTATATATCCGTAACAAAGATCCTTAAATAAATCTTCGGCTTCCATCTGTTCAGATCCAGCGTATATATATCTGGTAAATGGTTCAAATATAATTCACCCTTTCCTTTAGTTGAAAGTGTGAAATCGGAGCCATGGCTCTATCCTCATTAAAGTACGTTAATCGCATTTAAATTTGCTGTTTAAATATGGAGCCTCCTAATAACTCACTACAAAGTCAAACATGCCTCTCTGGGGGTTGTCTAAAAAGGGTTAAACTCGCTCTCCCAAAGATTTATGGTCTTGACGTCAGAATGAGCAGCGAATGTGGTGCGAATTTAGAAACTAAGTGTTCTGTGACTTGTGAAAACGTTGATAAATATATGTTGAGAATATAGGTACACATGAGGTTTTCGGTGTCAAAAGACTCGACATTCCTAATAGAAATTATCCACTTTGATACGATATTTTATTCTAAAATGTGGTTATTGGAGAATTTGTGTATAGGTAACCTTAAATTTAAAAAATATAATAACGTGAAAATGCGAGAGATGATGTTAAATTGAGAAAAATTCTCTTTTTAACTGAATTTGAGGAATGAGTGGACAAAATTGGGGTCGAAAAAGTCGAAAAAGTTATAGTAATACAGCTTTTGACTTGAAGCGCCATCTACATAGGTATGTATATTGAAGGATTCTGAACCTACTAAAGAACTAAACAAAATTTCAATGTCAAAATATTATATTACTCAACATATTCTCCTCTTAATTGTATACATTTATTACAGCGAACCTTCAACGTCTCTGGACCTTTCAAAAAAAATGTTTCTTCCTGCTCTGCAAACCAGACCTCCACAGCTTTTATTACCTCCTCGATGAAAGAAAATTCACGACCTTTTAAACTGTTTTCCAGTTGAGGAAAGAGATGATAGTCGGACGGAGCCAAATCTGGTGAATAAGGGGGGTGTTCTAGTAATTTAAACCCTAAATCACGAATTTTTTGCATGGCAACATGAGATTTGTGTGCAGGGGCGTTGTCCTGCAAAAACCTAACGCCTTTGGATAGTTTTCCGCGTCCTTTCTCTTCAATAGAGTGGTCAGTAATGTCGAATAGTAGTCTCCGGTTATTGTTCTACCCTTATCCAAAAAATAAATTAAGATTACTCCATGGCAATCCCAAAAAGCTGAAGCAAGAACTTTTCCAGCAGATTTTTGGACACGAAACTTCTTAGGTCTTGGAGAGGACGAAGGACAATGATCACCAAGGGTATTGAGCATATCATCGTAAATCTGCTTACCTCTTAACCCGTTTAAATACAGGTACTTGATGATGTCTCGATACGAAATTTTTCGATTTTCACAATTTCGGTGGACATCTTTTTTCTTTTAATTTATTGCGTAACTCTGGTTTACTTTTTTGACGTCCAACTTCACACTGACACTTCTAATGAGTTATTGTTCGTTGTATTTGATAGCTGTTATTGAAAGCTCTTGTTGAGATTATGTTTTTTGATGTAAGAAACATCTAAATCGTTATCTAAATGACTGAAAAGTCCCAAAAAATGAACAAAAAGAATAATGAATACATCAAGAACATAAAGAAGATATTTAGCACAAATTAAACATTCCCACGTTAAAACCAGAACGTGAAGAAATATTTCAACACCATTCCTAACTACTTTCAAAAAGTTATTTCGATTTGTCTTGCCTCTTTAATCGTTTGATAATAAACATGTGGTTTAAGAAATTACTTGCTACATGTACTTAACCGATTTACAGCAGTGTCAAAGATAACTTTATGGTAAATCTCGAAACGTTGATCTCTTTCAAAAGTAAAAGCACGTGCACCCCTGAATGCAGCTATTCAATGTTCCTATCAAATGGCTGCTTTTGGTATGAAGTAAGAATTTTGTCTTAGATTATTGTGAGTTAACAGTCAGTTGTATTAAGATTTCTTTTAAAACATGTTTGGAAAGAAAAACTTGTCAGAAAAGATTTAGAGGTTATAGATGGTGGGAAGTATAAGCTTTAAGGACAAAGAATTTAGATAACTACTATTCAAAATCACAATGATATTTTAATAATTCAGGTAACATAATTTTTAAAAACTTGACAATACCGTATGTTAAGGGTTAATCAGAAAGAATTGAGAAAATTGGTAATCAATTCAATATTCGAACTAGCTTTAAATCTAACAATACTTTGAGATCTATACTAACAAAAACGAAACCAAAAAATGAAGGACAATTTTCAAAAAATTGCATATTATATCAGATATCTTGTGAATGCGACAAATTCTATTTAGGTGAAACATCTAGATCATTGAAAGTCCGAATAAGTGAACATAAAAAGTATATCAAATATATTGAGTTCTTTAAGTTAGGTATTTGCAAGCATGCTTGGGAAGAGGGGCATAAAATTCAATGGGATTCGACAAAAATAATATTGAAAGAGCCCAATAATAAAAGACGAAAAATCAAAGAAACTGCTTTAATACAACTAAATGCAGATAAATGTGTAGCTAGTATTTCAGCAGAATGTAGTCAAATTTGGTTACCAATGTTAGAAAGAGAAATTTCCAATAATCAATTACCTGCGTTATCAGGATAGCATCATAAGTTTTTATCCAGGTTTTCTTATGATTTATCATTGGAACAGTTGTTAATCGATACACACCTCAATACACAAAATCACCTAACTGAGATACATATTTTAAAAACAAAAATAATTATACGCAAAAAGTAACAACATTTCCAAAATAAGCGAAAAAAGCGCTATCCCAATAAAAACCGTTCCTGGAACCTGCACTTCACTGGATTCCATTTCTAGTAGACTATCATGTCGTTAGAATGTCATAAAATGAAATATTTTATTCCACATTTTACCAGGAGATATGATCTACTGTGAATGAACCGTAATAAAATTTGACAACAAAGTTTTGTAGTCTTAAACTTCAAAATATTATTGATTGTCTAGTGTCTAGTTGTCAAATTTTTTTCGTTGTATCAGATAGGGACCAAAAATTATTTCATTACTAGTTAATCTTGACAACGGTAGCTGGAACGCTATCGAAACGTCGAAATAAAATATAAAAAACATTATTGTGTTTTCAGACACAAAAAAGTGTATTAATTATAAACACAAAATACAAAAGTTTAATATGTCAAGTAAAATTGAAAATACAATAATAAAAACTGACAATACCAACGCTCAACGCCACTGGATAATCAATATCAGTCAATAGTTAAAGTGAGAAGGAAGAGCACACGCACGCGCTTGCCGATAGCAAGTCAGGTGGTTGCATAGCAACGTGCTCACTTAGAATTTTAGATTTTTCATAGTTCAAGCTGGCAATGTCGAATTTTCGAATAAAAACTTTGATTTCTTAATTTTTTTGGATGTTTCAGTTAATTTAGGATACAGAATGCAAGTAATTTTCTAATCTTTGAGCGCAGAGATAACCGAAAACCTGAAAATATCTGAATAGATGAAAGTAATCGATTTGGAAAGATTTCCTTGAATGCCACATACAAAGTTCTCGGTAAAATTCTTCATAGGAGGTGAAAAAAAATGACAAATAATTGTTGACTAGAACAATGCGTGTTGATGTGTTGTGCAGGAGCCGACGATTCTCCTTGGTCACGCGCCTACTCTTCAGCGGATGCCGCAATTACCGTCCAACGCCGGTACAACATCAAAGAGTCCGACGGCCGCTATATCGCTACGCCCTTAATCAACCGGCAAAATATACGGATTTCGACTTATTAATATTCATCGACCAGCTGCGATTTCTTGCGCAGATTTGTCGAACCTTTTTTTTTTTCGCCTTAAGGCCGATATTACCATTTATTTTTCGGGACCGATATAGGCGAAAATGCGATATCACCCATTAGTAGCTAATTGATTGATTACCACCAACTAAAAAAGAGAAATTTATAAGGTCAGGGTCGTCGCTGTATGGAGCTTTCTTAACTTTAAGGGCTCTAAAAAATGTTCAAAAGAAAACAAACTGAAAATAATGTCGTAAACACCTTTGAAATCCAATTATACTATGCATTGTCATTGTATTTACCTCATCTATAACCAGTAGATCTCAAATTAAACAAAACCCTATACATTTCGCATAAAAGGTACAGACTATACACATCACTCCAATATACTCTAAACTGCTATGCTTCAATCTGCTTTAAACGTCTTTATTGTAGTCTACTTTGCTCCTTTTTACCTAATACAGCTTTGATATACGATCTATCTTGCTTTGCGCTGCTCAACTTTGCTTTAAATTGATCTACCTTGCTTTGCGCTGCTTAACTTTGCTTTATATTGATCTACAGTATTCTATATCGATATACATACTTTACTCTATACTGCTTTACGCAGCTCTAATATGATTTTCTTAGATCTATCCTTCACTTTCCTTTCAACTGCTTTACTGTATCATACACTACACTGCTCTAATAATCACTTATCTGCACTAATCTGTCCAATTGTTCTGTTCGTTTCATTCTACATTTCCTAAAAACTACTCTGCTCTAGTTCTCTATACTTTCCTTTACTTCTATTCAAAACTACTTCACTGTATTCTGCTCTGCTTGACCCTACTCTACACAGATCAATTACTCCATTAATCCACACTTTGCTTCAAGCTGCTCTGTAGTAGGTACCTTATTCTGCTCTACACAGATGTATTCTGCTCTACTCTGCTTCACTGTGCTCTTCACTTTACTTCATTCTTTTATAAACTGCTCCACCCTCCCCTACTCTTTTTCACTCCATTTGACTTTGCTCTACCCTATTTTACTCTAGGTCTACTTTACTTACTTACTTTGCGCTGCATTAATATACACCACTCTATTCTTTACTCATTTCTACTTTATTCTAATCTAAGTACTCTCCCCGGCTCCATCCTTCTCTAATTCACTCTATTTTTTTTAAACAAACTATTTTTTTAACTATTTTCAAAAATATCGCATTCTATTACATTAAAATGTTTGATAAAATATATTTTTCACTCTAGTTTCTTACGAAAAATCTAACAATTCAATTTAAAATATTGACTTTGATTGATTTTCCATCCACTTTTGCCCAACCTCACGAGTGAATTGCAATTAAAGGTGTGTCTGGTACCAAGTAGTGGTTTGCAATTGACATATTCGCACAATTTTATTATTTTGATTTATTGTCCACGATCGAGAAGGAAACAATAATTAAAGTGTCTAGTTGGCTATACGACTACCTACCTACAAGACTCCAGCGACTTTTGTAAACGCTCAATACTTTTATTTGTTTTACTTCACTTAGTAGCAATGTATTGGTTAAGCTTGTTTTACACCAGGATTTATACCAGACGTCAGAAATATATTTATTATGAATGTCAATTTTTTAAATCCTTCCAAAAACGTACGTTACTGATACTTTTTAAATGAGCTACCAGTTAATTTATGGATTTTTTCTGAATACCAATATTAAAAGTTGTTAAAATGCTAATTATCGCGGGATTAAGAGTGAAAAAATGTTTGGTGGTGTTTTAAATATCGATAAAGTAGGTAACAGAAGTCTTAAAATGGTTTTTTTACAAAATTGTAACCGAAAATAAACAAAGAGACCTTAACAATAACAATACTATCAATAACGAAAAAAATAAATGAACTAGAATGACATTAACTGGCTCTTAAATGGAATAATAAATGTTTAGAAGGTTTGAATGGAGTTCGAGTATTGTTTTTGAAGCATCCATATTATAGTTAATTCTACAATCTCCAATTATTGGGCCAATTTATTTGAACAAGAAAACATTACAACTTATTTTAGGTAAATATTGTTTACTGTATAATAATGATTTATAGTTTTTTCTTTTTTCTCTTATTCTTTTGGTAATCAAACCACAATAATAATCTATTTTTTACAATAATAATCTATTTTTTATTTCGACGTTGTCAAGATTAACTAGTAATAAAATTAATAAAATAATTTTTGGTCCCTATCCAACACAACGAAAAAATATGACAACTAGACAATCAATAATATTTTGAAGTTTAAGACTACAAAACTTTGTTGTCAAATTTTATTAAGGTCCATTCATAGTAGATCACACCTCTGGTAAAATGTGAAATAAGATATTTTATTTTATGACATTCTAACGATATGATAGTCTACTAGAAATGGAATCCAGTGAAGTGCACGTTCCAGGAACGGTTTTTATTGGGATAGCGCTTTTTTTAGCTTATTTTGGAAATGTTGTTAATAATACGCGTTTGTTGTTACTTTTTTGTGTATAATCATTTTTGTTTTCAAAACATGTATAACTCAGTTTGGTGATTTTGTGTATTGAAGTGTGTATCGATTAACAACTATTCCAATGATAAATCATAAGAAAACCTGGATAAAAACTTATGATGCTATCCTGATAACGCAGGTAAATATTATTTTTGTCGAATCCCATTGAATTTTATGCCCCTCTTCCCAAGCATGTTTACAAATACCTGACTTAAAGAACTCAATATATTTGATATACTTTTTATGTTCACTTATTCGGACTTTCAATGATCTAGATGTTTCACCTAAATAGAATTTGTCGCATTCACAAGATATCTGATATAATATGCAATTTTTTGAAGATTTTTCTTCATTTTTTGGTTTCGTTTTTGTTAAGATAGATCTCAAAGTATTGTTAGATTTAAACCTGGTTCGAATATTAAATTGATTACCAATTTTCTCAATTCTCTCTGACAAACCCCTAACATACGGTATTGTCAAGTTTTTAAAAATTATGTTAGCTGAAATATTAATATTATTGTTATTATTATGGGGTATTAACAATGAGCCTTTCTCTATATTCTTGATTTCTTTATTCACAAATTCTGCCGGGTAATTATTGGCATTTAAAACATTTTTCAGTAGAGTTTTCTCCTTTGTGAAATGATTATCATTAGAACAAATGATTCTGGCCCTATCGTATAAAGATTTTACTACCCCTTTTTTAACGCTTATAGCATGATTTGATTCAAAATTCAAATACCTATTAGTGTGTGTTGGCTTGCGATAAACACTTGTTTCATACCCTGTAGGTGTTTTATTGATAAGAACATCTAAAAATGGCAAAAAATTGTTATTTCCAATTTCAATTTCAAATTTTATAGATTTTTCTCCTTCATTTATATTTATTAAAAAATCATTCAGAGATACTAAATCATAAGGCCATATTGCAAAAATGTCGTCCACATATCTCCACCAGACAATTGGTTTTAATTTTTGATTTTTCACTATTTTGGCTTCAAAATGTTCCATGTAAATATTTGATAAAATTGGTGATAGGCAAGAGCCCATGGCAAGACCAAAATTCTGTTCATAAAAATCATTATTAAACTGAAAATATGTTTTTGTTATACATAATTTTAATAATTCTATTATTGCTGCTACGCTCAATTCAGTCCTTTCTGTAAGGGTCTGATCAATTTCTAATTTTGATTTGACAAGTTCTATTGTGTTCTATACCGGTACATTTGTGAAGAGACTATAACTACATCAAAACTGACCAAATAATGGCTTTTGTTGAACTTTAAATCTGATAGTTTTTCTAAAAAATGATTGCTATCAATTTCCAGGCGTTTCTCGAGGCCACTTTTGTTATGAGATATGGCCGACGGCCGTTCTTAGTTGGCCACCCGGTACATTTTCATTGAATCTACACGATTTTACAAACCATTCAACATCTTTTCTCAGAATTACACGCGATTTGTCTCATTTATAATATTTGTAATGGAATTTGCAAACACTCGTATAGAAAATCCGTTGGTATTAAACCCCCCTTAAGTTATAAGGTGTCCGGCAGCACTTATGCCACACACGTAGCTTGGTAAGCCATTGCGTCGGACAGCAATCACTCTCTTTTTAATCCATCAATCCAGCAATCGTAGAGAGTAATCGGCTTGCCACGTTTTTATAACTGACAGATAGGAGTGTTAGTGCTGCATTGAGAAATTCTTTGTGTCTTTCAATGGCCAACTGTATCAGAGCCGCGCCAAAAAATGAATTGATAAGGTTCAAGTGATTGAATAAAAATTTTGTGATTGTCAGATTCAAAGGAGGAATGCCTACAATAAGATGGTTGTCTTTTAAGAGTTGCGTGTAACAATATAGTCATTTTGTTGTTGTTTTATTCAATGCAACTTGAAGTTTGAAAAACAAAATAAAGAAATTCAATTACAGAAAAGCATAGCAAGCTGTCAGTTTTTTTGAGCTGACAAGCGCTGCTTAAGAAATATACAATTTCAAATTTTACACTCCGTTGTGGTCAATAATAAAACTGGGACATCCTGTATGTAATCGCAAACCGCAGTCATACTATTAATGGGAGTAGTCAACTTAAGCTGAATTTATGTATTAATTTTATTTCTGTATATTCTTCTACAATTTCTTTAAAAATATTATTCTCTAAATAAAAATCTTGACTACGCCTATGACGTGCATGACGTTACCGATTGGTTCTGATGATATTGAAACATTGAGAATTAGTAGATGGAAATCAGATCGTTGGTATCTGATACAGTTGGAATGTCTGGGATTTGATATACACAAGAGAAGTTGTCAGTTGTGAATCATGCTAATCAGGGAGTTGAAAAGAGAAAAAAAAGGATACGGTTTTTTGAGAATAAACGATCTGCAATTCTGGGAAAATAGTGACTCATTAATTCGGGAGGAGTATAGAATAATTTTACATGGAAGATAAATAATTTGTCGAACTTGTATATTAAATATGCCAATGAAAATCGCTCTTTCAAAGGAAGCCAATGAGAACGGAGAGTGGGGACATGCCGACCACTGGCCTCTAGCGGCTTTAGTGGTGATTCAGACTGTCTGGCAGTTAGCACGTGCTTTCAAATAGAGTGGACCAAAAGGAAAGTTATTAATTTGATAAATCTTTACCGATATCGTCTAGTTGTGTGAACATTGGGCGACTTACCTAAATGAATGTTAACACATACTTAGACGTCCTTACAGTTTTTACAATTTGGCTTTGCCAACGGCAAACCGCGGCATAGTGTGGACGCGCCTTTAGAATTTACTTAAGTGTCATTTGATCCTCGTAGGTCAGTGAACAATCGTGTACATCCTCATGAGGTATTTAAAACAACGTTATTTGATATACAATGAGGAACAGATCCAGATATATACCGTTGAATCCAATCCAATGGTTTATAGTTTATTGTAGGTATAATGAATTATGGTAGACACGGTAATTTCGTTTCAAGTTTACACTTAAGTAATGATTTCGACACTAAACGCTAAAAGAGACCGCAGAATGGATGGCCGACAATCGACTAATAATGTTTCTACGCCAGAGACGGAGACAATCGAAAACTAAAACTAAAATTTATATTTACAGTTTTTTAATAACAAAATTAAAGTGGATATAAAATGTTATCCTGAAACTGTTAAAAGTAATCTGAGTGGAGTCATTATTTCCTTTTCTCAGCCAATTCTTTCACTCTGTTCCTGATTATTTACTGTTCAAACTATCAATGGTACATAGACGGCTCAAAAGCAATAGAAGGAGCTGGGATAGGAATTTACGGGCCATAAACGAAAAACTCTGGAAACTTAATCTAGGTTGTGATGAGTGGGTCTATAAGGCTTCCAACTGGGACCTGTAAGAATCAACTATGGCCATCCTGAAAGCTTTGGAAAAACCCCAAATATCTTCCAAGCGGAAATTCATGCCTAGGAAAGAGAAGCTACAAGTCTCATATCATTAATAATAAAATTTATGTGAATATAAAATGTTATCATGGAACTGTTAAAAGTAATCTGAGTGGAGAGGGACGTACTTTTATTATTCTCTCTTCTTCTTCTTCGTTCCAGCTTCTTTACTGCTCTAACTATTAATGCAGCTTCAACTTCATCTCCCTTTTGGTACATTTCTCAATTTTTGATTCTCAAACTCTCTTAACCGGTCTCTCTTAGGAGTGGGATCCAAATACCATCACTAGACTTGGAAAAAATGACATTCAATGGTATACAGACGGCTCAAAATCTATAGAAGGAGTTGGGATGGGAATTTATGGACCAGAAACGAAGCACTCTGAAAACTTAAGTTAGGTTTGTGATGAGTGGTTCTATAAGGCGACCCGTAACAGTCTATTATGGCTCGATGAAAGCTTAGGAAAAACCACAAATATCTTTTCAGTGGAAATTCATTCATACAGATATCCTTAAATTCCTCCGAGAGATAGGATCAAAAGAAGTCTCTGAGATTACGTAGAAGTAAGGGGCATAATATTATATCTTCCATGCCTTAGTGTCCGTTGTCAATATCATCACAGTTGCTTTTCTTTCATATATAGTATAAGGTTGATTGTATTCCTAGGTACTTTGGTATTTCTGTATTTCATTCTATCCTTTTTCGTCGTTACACTTTCCATACTCATTTTTTTCACTATCCATAACAGAAAGGTCAGATGTTGTATAAAGCAAGACCAACCGAACAAAAAAAGCAGAAACTCTCCACCTTAACCTCCGCCGCTGAACGATTTCAAACCGCTATTATTTATGGGATACACGAAAAGCAAAGTTGGTCCGATAATTAGATGCTGAAACTAATTAACTGATGGAGCGGGTCGAAGGTGTAAAACAAAGGGCCGCCTGCCCTCGGGCTGACCAATATCACACACATATATACACTCTTTAAAATCGCCAGATAAATAATAACACTTCAGTTGGTTTCGAGAGCCTTGTTTCGGCTTCGGAAACTCAGACAACTTTTTCAAGATAATGGCTCCGCAATTAGTAACGCAAATTTTAAATTTTCTTTTTGTCGAAGAAGCAGCATTATTATGGTTTTAATGTCTAAAATAATGGAAATGTATACCCACCATTGAATGGTTGTTGTATACAGGACTGCTCACAAAAATAAAGAAAATAAGGCAAATGAGATTATAAAGAAACTGGAAACGTAGATAATCTGCTAATGGATGGGCGTTATCATAACCTTACCTATCAATTGTACGGGTGGCGCCACTTTGAGAGCCTGAGCAGTAACACAAAAAGTCGAAAGAGAAGTTTCCAGTTTTTGGCGGCATATTCAAAATTACTGTAATTGTACCTTATTTAAAAATGGCATTCATGGTTCATTTTTTGATATTTCATTTGAAGTATTTCGAAATTTGATTCATATTACAATAATAACAATCAAATAGTCAAAAAAAATTTTGAATAAAAATTCCATCAGTTTAAAATTCGCGCTCAACCAAAATGACTGATGACATAACGAGTATTTGCGGGTTATACATATTTTGCTGAGAAAAATCCAAAAAAAGATTTTTTTTCGCCACTTGAGCCATCACTTTTGGACTAGTTATTTTATACAAACCACAGTTTAAATGTATTGCACTGTACGGAAAAGTGTTCTCGCTAATTATAACAACATTTCAGTTAGTTGCTTCATCATATTGTTTAAATTACCACTTTTATAAATATATATTTGACAGACTACAAATTTGTATGAAAACAATTAAATCAAATGACAAATGACATAGAAGCTCTAGCGTAATGTGTGACATGGTTGCCAGCTGTAAACGATTACGTGAGAATCATGATATTTTTAAAATATTAATTAATTATTGCATTCGAATTTCATCTTAGAAAGTATTGGATTAGAGGGATGAATGCATTGTAATGCACATCAATTCCATTCAAGAAGAGAAAAAAAATATAATAATTGGATTCACCCTTCCCCTTCTAGAATAACTTAATGTGGATTACAAATAATTGGAGGCATTTGCCTTCCCCTCAAGATATTTAAGAAGGGGAAGGGAATATAATAATTGGATTCACCCTTCCCCTTCTTGAATAACTTAATGTGGATTACAAAGTATTGGATATCTTTTGAGGGCAAGGCAAATGCCTTGCCCTCAAAAGATATTCCCCTTCTGGAATAACTTGATGTGGATTACAAAGTATTGGATATTTTTTGAGAGGAAGGCTGAATACAATGATTATATATTTGTTTCCCCTTCTTCAAATACGCAATATAAAGATATTATCATCATATATAAAATGTGTTTATAATTTCATTTATGTTCTTGGGTTTGGCTTGAATGAATCTAATT
>CAJUYH010005704.1:0-10932 GCA_910591685.1 Galerucella tenella | reverse complement strand
TATGAAAGAATATATAATAGCATATATGAGCAGATAAATGTACGTCACTGGACAACAAGAAGATTTCACTTTAAAATTGGGACCCCACTGCTCCTATTTCTTTAATCCACATGCCACTTTAAGTAGAGGGGTGTTTTTTCCAATTGATACATTTGGAAATTGATCCTCGGATCCTAGCCTCTATCTCTTCGTTTTTTAGTACTTTCAGGACTAACGTGTTTGTTTGGGTGGGCTGAGAATTGTACAGGCAGTGCTAGCACCATGGAGACTATATAACCCATGTATTCCAATTATTTCAGTCATGACAGACGGTACCAGCTTAAATCCCATACCAACAGCTTCTGACTGCAGAATAATAACAGCCTTGCTTGAGTCTGTAGCTGATGGTGTTTCATTTCAGTTGCTAGCTCATTTGACAGTATGTGAGGTATTATAAAAGTGAGGTTAGGAAACAGAAAGATCCGTTTTTGTCCTCGTCTTCCAAAAAATAGAAAGTTGTGATCATTTGGTGTTTCTATTCGGCATGGAAACATTCTGGTTTTCTTCAATTCAATTATTTTTTTGCATTTTTGGTGTCGTTCCCCTGTATAATATAATGTTTCATTTGAAAACAAAGATCGGGTGACTCATTCTCACCTTCGCACGCTGCCTCTTTGTTTTTCGACAAAAAAATATTTAATTATAAATAAAAAAAATTGAACAATGTTCTCTACATTTTTTTTTATATACGCAGTAATAATATTTTTCATAGTGGCTTCTTGTAACATCGCCGAGATAAAAGAATCCTAATGAACTCTCTCGGGTTCTTCGAAAGACGTTTAACAATAATACACAATAAGAGTTAAAAGACCAATAACTTCTTCGGTTTTATTATTTCTCTTCGAAACGTTTACGGTAGTAAGCAATTTTCGTAGTTCAGAAGCTTGACGAATCTAGTTAGTTCTAAAAGGAACAATGGTCGTATTGTCTGCTTTGAATTATCTTTCCTTGGTGGTGAGATATGACCTACGTACCCACCACTTGAACCATTCATTTTTCATTTATTATTCTCCGTTCAAAAACACTTTAAAAACGATAGTTCTCAAAAAACATTACTCGAGTTTCACACTATATTTTATCTACGACTCGATCATTTGAATCTAAATGATAAACTTCTACAGTTAAATATTATTCAAAGTATCCATTTCGACAAGTATCAGTAGCAACGTACCCTGATGACAAATTCATATGAATTACATAATTATATGTAGCTGTTTTTTTTTCTTTTTTAATTTAGTTTCATTCACTGACGACTGACTTTAATCAATGCTGTCAATAATATTTTTCTACTATAATTATTATAAAAAGCGTCATCCGATGTACTTGGAATATAATAACAAAGTAAAAAATTCTTTTCTCAGTACGTTGCACTTTAAAAAATTATATGGATATGCACGATTTTATTTCTGCGTGATATTTAATTTGCCGCAACAGGGCTGGACGGACTTAATTTTCGATAAAACGCTTGCTGGTACTTCATCTAATAAAAACTCCCGAAAATCAAAGATCTGTGACTTTAGACATTAGGCATGACCATGTATTTTGGTCTTCTTTTTATTTGAACATTCCTACAACCACCTAACATATACTATTAGATCATAAAAAGTTTCAATTACACACGAGCTGTAAGAAGATCACATTAAAAAAAAAACATTTACATTTCTATTCACCCTTTTTTGCATTTTTGCATCTAAGTGTTCCCTAGCCAATCCCATACATAGAACAATAAAAATTTTCTCGGACAGCCAAGCGGCTTGGAAAGTACTTAGCTCTCACCGTGTAACGTCGAAATTGATTTTAGACTGCCAAAAAAGACTCCTCAATAGGAGTACTCAATAAAGTACTGCTGGTTTGGATCCCTGGCCACTCTGATATGGAAGGAAACGAGAAGGCAGACTCTCTTGCAAGGGAGGGTGCCCCACGTGTTTCTATTAGACCAGAACCTTCAACTGACATCGCAATATGTTTGCCAAACAAACTCCAAATACCTGGACAGCAAGAAGAGCTTTAGACTTCTGGCATGATTTACTAGGAATGGTTCATTCAAAGGCTTTCATACAACCTTCAAAGACTGTCTCCAAACAAATGTTAGACTACAGCAGGCATGACATACGTTGTCTAACAGGCCTTTTAACAGGCCACTGTCATCTGAATCATCATATGCTGAAACTTGGACTGTCCGAAGATCCGACTTGCGTGTTTGTCTGGAAGACGATGAAACAGCTGAGCATATAATTTGAACAATCAACTGACGTTTATTTTCGCACATAAAAGTATAATGTATATATTTTGTATTGTAGGACAGGATCGCCATGTAGATATTGTATGCTAGGTCTTCATGGGTTAATGGATGTCCAGTTCCTTTGGGAGCGGCTCAAATTAGCGTATGAAAACTACATGATTCACTGGGATGATGTTATATTGAATAACTTAACTAATTACACTAATTATGACAAGGGGATACATATGAATATAACTGAATATCTTTGAATGTATGTTAATGTATCTGTTATACATCTGAATGCCCACTTGTATACTTCGCTAGGTCAAATATCCTTTTTACGTGATCTCTTCTCATGTTCATGACCTTTTTCGCGTCTATTAACTATTCTACAACTATAAAACAATAGCTAACTGCATTTTTTTAAAATCAACATAGTTACATTGAATTATTTGCATGACCTACGTTTTCAAACAGGCCTATCAACAGGCCATCAGGTATCTGATGTTTGACAGTGTCTCTCTCTCGCCCTCGGACCTGAAATATCATTACCAATCGGCTTTGTAAAGAAGCTGAATTTGTTTGGTGAAGACTGATTACGTGTGAGCCACAATAGACTCTTGCGAGTGGAGTGGAGTTTCTTATAAACCCACTCATCAAACACCTAACCTAACCCAAGTTTTTTTGTCGAATAATTTGAACTGGAAACATTTTCACTTAGTAATTTATGCTCTAGAAGATCAGCGATGGTCCCATTTTATCAAGAAGAATTTCAGCAGATTCTCACAGGTTTCTCTTAGCCTTTGCCTCTCTTTTTGTATGAACACTATGAAATAACCTTCCTGCTGCAAAAAATGTACTCTTTCTTAATGTAACAAATAGTTCTTATGTTATAGTGACATTAGATTATCTACATCTACTTCTTAGACCATTTGCGCTTGAAGAAACTCAACCCACAAGCCTAATAGGGTGGCCGCAGAGCAATAAAACTGATTCTACACAGAATTATTTAATGTTTCATAAATCTTACAAAAACGGAAACGGTTACATCTTATCGCCATCTTGGCGTGAACATAATGACACCATAATGAATGAATGACGGATGACAACTCAAACAAGTGACAAGTATTTGTCGATTTAAAGGTGCGTTCAGCCATCATCATCATATTCGGAAAAAAACATTACAATAGACAAAACAGTTACTGAAAACCTTAACATAGCTCTAGAAACCTTTTTCATAAAGTACTTATAAGTACAAAACCCCCAAAGTTAACAGGCTTTGAAAAGCTTTTGATTTTCTGGGAACCTTGGAAAACCATGACATTCTTCCAAAACACCAACCAAGACATTTTGATCTAGTATTTGAGGTGGATCAGTCCTAATTTTCTTGTTTTACAGTCCTGGCTAGTCTTTATATCTTACTCCACTCTATTTTATCCTGCATCTAACTTTCCACTCATTTACTGGCATTACCTTTGATTCTTTGTTGTTACAATATTTCCATCGTTTTGGGCCTTCCTATCTTTCTATCTCTGTGCTTTATCCATCCTATATAATATTCTCTTCGCCATCTTCTATGATATTTGGTGCTAGAATCCTTCTGCTCTAAGTAAGTAACTGCTTCAAAACAGTGAATTGCTTTCTCAAAATACTTTTCCAATTTTTATATTGATCCGAGTCCAATACTGTATACTTAAAGTAAAACCAAGGAAATATTAAATAAATAATTTAAAGCAGCATTATTTTCTTTTAAACACTGTAATTTATCGACAGATCCGTTTTGTGTAGACTCGAATAATATAGAGAACTGTAATTTTTTCCTTGGCGAGTTTTCAATGGTATTCGCACTATACTTTTCAATTCACTATACTACCTATCTAATAACATATTTTTCTTTTTTTTTCTCTTGTGATTTGCTTATTGAATATTCTAATGTATAATTACCGAGTTTCTTTTGCATGAAAAATTTTACTGAATATAACAAAATTGTCAGGGGTTAGTTGAGAATAATTATTGTAACTTCCTTTATTCTTTTGTTGTTAGAAGAGGTTCATATTCTACTTGACAATTATATGTATCTACGTTTTTTTTTGCCAATTTTAGGGTCTTTTTGGCGAAGCATATACTTGAAAACATTCGGTTAGTCTTATTTCGAGAATTTTCAGGTTCGAAACTTTTGAATCTTCAACATAAAGTCAAATTGACATATTTTGTGCAAACATTTTACGAAAATTACATCCAAGTTATGAAAATTTGAAATTAATTACATTTTAATGCTACTTTATAAACTTAAGAGGTGTTGAAGTTAATATCAAACAAAAAAAAACAAAAACCTTAACGCTTTAAGATGTTTTTCTGCACTCCATCATTCTCCTCTAGGCTGGTTAAATTAAATGTTAACATTAGCGAGTTTTAGGAATCTGAAAATTAGCTGCGCAGAAAAAAATTTGAATCAGAGGCGTTGCAAAGGGATACGAATTTTTTATAGAAAAATATTGTGAGAAAATTTGACAAATTCATTAATATAATGTGTGTGTATATAGTGGAAAAGCAAAAAAAATGTCAATTCTGAATATAAACAGACCTGTCATATACATATTACCCCAGGGCTTTACAAGTATTTAAGGATAGATCAATTAGTTTGCGACCAAAGTGTGGGCACACGGGTCAGAGATTTCGAGACAGATTTTTTGCCCGAAAGTACACTAGAAAAGAAGATGATCCTGTAAAAATTGAGGCATACGATCAAATCCGAACGTTAAGAATTCGTTTTTTTTGTAATTTTCGAACACTTAAATCCCAGCTTCTGTATCTGTATCTGTAGAGTAGGGAGGGTGAGTGTAAGCTCACAGCACTTAGGCCACATGTGACCCATTGTACATCCTCTCGAGGAGTTGTCCTCCTAGGTCATCGTCCATCCTGTCCTTCCCAGGAAGGTGAACAGGTCACTAGGAGACATCTCCTTTATATCGGCAGGTGTAGGCCAACACTCACCGATCACACACTCTTTTATTGACGAAATATGAGAGGGAGAGAGTTTAAAAAATAAATTAGGGGTGAGCACTTATGTTTGAGTATGTCGATTAATTTTCAATCCGAGATTTCAAAATTTTGATTTTGTCCAGTCCACGAACAATACTGGGCAAGCTTATTCCTCTATAATCTGCTGGAGACACCGCCCTTATTAAATTTTCATAGTCGGATTCTTCGACCACTTCCAGTTTGTTCCTCTAGAATAACCTAACGTAACCTAAATATAAATGAAAATCCCAAAACACGAACAAACTGAAATGGCAGTCATTTTGACTATGGCAAATTTTTTTTGATAAAAAAAGAGAAGTATAATTTCAATATACAAACAAACAATATCTTCACACACTCCTGTTAAATTCAACAGAACCATAAAAAAAGTGAAAAAATTCCAGTGATGATTTGTCATAAATTTTACAATCTGTATAAGAGATGTATTATTTAACGGGAAACTCATTTATTTAGAAAGAAGGATCAAAATACTTACAAATTGAGCAGCAGCAATTTTGTTGGTTTTTGGTAAGTCATCTTCATTCTTGTTTTCTACTCACTACACTTTTCACTCATAATAATTCAATAATAAGCTCAATACTTAAATTCAAACGTATTTATGGTATATAGTGTATATATTGTAAAAAGATGGAAATTACAGGGGGTTATGATAAACAGTACGACAAAACCATTATAACCTCAACTCAACAAACAAACTCAATACGTTCAGTTTCGTAGCGAATGTTCATTTCACAAACTACCACCCGATTTCCCATCTCATATTATGACAGTTCAATAATATATTTCCTGTTCACTCTTCTATCTACTCCCTGAGACTCGAGGATAGAAAGATGAGCGGAAAACGGCTTACGCATGCTCTGTGTTAAGAAAATAAACTAATATGACCCGCGAACTTTAAAAATATAGCAAATGTACAAGTTTAATATTGTCTGGATGTAGTTATAATTCTTCTAATTTAGGTAGATGTGGAGTTTTTGTCAACATTCATTGTATGTTGTTATGTTGGAATGGAGTATGTGGTGGCTAAAAATACATTTAAGGAACCTTTTAAGATAATATTAATTCCAAACTTCTTGTTCACATGTGGGTAATGTTTTAGGTTGGTTGAATATAAACTTCGGGTATATGACATAACCACTATGTATGAGACATATCTGGGCAACTTAAAGTCAACATTTTATATATTATTTAATGAATATTATTGGTTATGCTATTTTGATGTAACTTATATGTTCCTGAAAAATATTGTGTTGGAAACTTCATGACAACATTAATGCAATGTGATTTTACAAATATTGCAAAAGTTATCTCTGGAAAATATTTTTGTTATGTATTATGTTTAGTGGGGAGGTGTTTCCTTAGTTGACATAGGCCAGTCAGAAATTCTACTGTTGAACGTAGGTTTTTCCTGGTCATCGTCAAATATTTCTTCGGCACCAGCTTCCCAGGGTCGCCCAGGGTAATCCTGACAAGACTGGATCCTTTGGTTCCATCCCATCTCTAAGGGATTGAGCATGGGTGTAACGTTTGGTTAGTTCCGCAATTGTCGAAGTCGTTAGGCCGTATGTGTCACTGGGTCCTGGAATTTTTAGTCCAGCCGCTTCCCTGGCTAAAGAATCGGCAATGCGGTTTCCTTTACTCCTGTCGTGCCCTTTAACCCACCTCAGGATAATATTGTTATCTGCCGAGGCGTTAGCTAAATCTTGGGTGGCACTCCAGTACTAGCCCCGATATAACACGTTGTCTGCTCAAGGCTAACAGGACTTGTCTACTATCAGTGCAGATTGCTATGTTTTTGACAGAAATTCCTTTTCTGGTTAGTTCTATTGTGGCAATTGAGATACCAGCCAGTTCTGTTGGAGCCATCTGTATATATAAGTATTGCATTTGAAGCATTTGGCTCTGTGTTCTGTTTGCTCAGGTTTTCTCAACTTTGTAATTTCAAGGGCGTAAGAGGTAGACAGACCACATATTCAGCATCAGCAAGTTAAAATAGAAGTAGGCAGGTAGTTCTGCAGAAATATATAGACTCTGGATGGATCTGTGTTGTACAATAGAGCAACTTTACTTAAACTGAAGAAAAATCGAAGTTCGGGAATAAAGTTTTAATTAGTTTATACAAAGTTAAGTACTAAATATAAAAATTTTCCGTAATTTTGACTCCTTTACTTTCCGGTACCCCTGTATCAAAAATATCGTAGATCGTATTTCCTAATTTTTTTCCATATTCGTTCATTATTTGAAAGTGTGTCTTCCAAATTTCACAACAAAACTCCCATTATTATCGCCCCTACGATTTTTTGTCTACTTGTTTTTGTGTACTTGCAATAGGCATGATGACAGTCACTAAGAATCACTGGAAATCACTATTTTTATTTTACATGTGTGAATACATTTATTTCAGTAATTTAAGCACAAAATTCAACCACCCGCCATCTCATCTCAAACACCAATCAGAAGAGAGTGACGTCGTGTCGTACTTTCGCAAATATCTATGATCGGAACATCTATTTTGAATTTACTTTGTTGTTTGTTGGCTTTGCTTGTCATGTTTCAAGTGTTTGAAGTTTGACTCATAGAGAAATATAATTTGTCTATGGTTTGACTTTGACAACTTTACCACAGGACACAGATCGAAGATAACCTATCGACAAAGATCACCTATAAATGGTATTTACGAATTGATGATGTCATAGACAGACGCCATTACTATTCTAGCGTTTTGGCGCATAATTTGAAATGTGTTTTTTAAAATTGAATTTTCCCTTTAGAAACTTGTAAATTGTAGTTAAAAGTATATACGTGAGAACATGCCACTCGGTAAATATACCAATAATTTTTTAAATTCCAGTATTTCTACTACAATATTGTATCCCTTTTTCCATCCTCTGCATCCGTTTTCTTCGGATTCGCTTAGCAGAGACGATAGGCAGTAACACCAACACCAACACCAACTCAATTCATCATATCGAAGGTAGCAGTGCCTTGTAATTAAACGAGGCGCCGCTCGCACCTTCACTTGTCTCTCAGCCTCTCATCTTAGACTACTAATATCACCAAGACGATTAACTTTGCGGCTTATAAGAAACGCCGACGAATTTAGTAATATGAAATAAGAAGCTTCACGACGAAATAAAAAAAAAATGAGGTATATTAGGTAGTGTTGGGAGATAATGAAAAATAAATAAATATAAATAAAGATCGCCGTATACCAAACGGTTTGTTTCAAATTGGTTATGAATTAGAGAATGTGGAGTAATAATATTATTAAAGCTTTTGGAAAGATAAATATAACCTCAGAGCAGAAAGATTATTTGTCAATTATTAATAAATTATAATATCAAATTTCTCCAATTAAATGAATCAATAATTAAACAAATTAATTCATAACTATAAATATTTTTTCACCACCTCTTGATTTAGTTTTATAACCTAATTGATGTATATGTTGTGTGGTATAATATGCGGTATTGCACATAAAAGAGCATTTTTGTAAGTCTTCAATCTTCCAATTTCATGTTGGTATGATGGTTTTAATATGAATTGTTTATTTTCGTAATTTAAAAGCATTTTGTTTGAAAGTATGTGAACGTTTGATCCATAGGTATTTTTCTATTGGATTATTATGGAACTTATTATTATAAGCATTATTTAGCTTTTTATAGTGTGTAAAAATTCATAGATATTTAAGCTTGCTTTTTTTATTGCTTGTATTCTAAATATTTCACAAAATTAAAATAAATGTCAAAAGATGATACTGCTCTCGCCATCTACTAGCCATAAGCGAAAGCTATCACTAAATCTGCATATTTCTTTTTTAAAGCAAAGGATTATAAGTGGATGTTGGGCTATTGCTTAATAGATGTCGCTACTGATTAAAAAAAAAATTCTCTTCATTGTATAAAGGCCAAAATGAAAAAAAAAAACTGAAAAAGTGAAAAAGGGTACTAATAATGGAAGAAATATTTTTGTATCCACAGTTTTGAATAATCCGGTATAGTAATATAGTGAATTGGAAAATATAACTGCTATTGACATCTACCAGCAATTTACAGTAACTCTTACGAAAAACTATAATGATTTCTTTCTGAAAGAAAATAATCAGAGGCGGAGATTCGGCTATTGCGTACTAGATGTCACTACATGTTTAAAAAAATTAAATTTCCACTTCTAGAACAAAATAATTTCAATTTAGGCTAGAAATATATTAAACGAAAAATGAATAATCACAAACAACTCCTATGTTTCAATACCTTCTTTACAAAGACATTTAATAGACTGCTCTTGCCATCTACCAGCCGTAAATAGTAGCTATAACTAAATCTGAATATTTATTTTCAAAAGCAAAGAATTATTAGTGGATGTGGGGCTATTACTTAATAGATGTCGCTACCAATTTGAGAAATAAAATTTTTTTTTTTTCTGTATAAAAACCAAAATAATAAAAAAAACGGAAAAGGGACAAATAATGGAAGAAATATTTTTGTATCAACAATTTAGAATGATCCGATATAGTGATATAGTGAATCGTAAAATATAACTACTCTTGACATCTACAGTAACTATTATGAAAAATTGTAATGATTTCTTTCTGAAATGAAAGCAGACTCGGCTATTGCATACTAGACGTCATGTTCAAAAAAAATTAAATTCTTACATTTAAAATATAGCTAGAAATATATTAAACAAAAAACGAATAATCACAAAAAACTTTTATGTTTCAATACTTTCTTTATAAAAACATTTAATAGCTAGGTAAACTGTTGAAACACCTGCATATACACATAAAACGCTCAGTAATACTTAAAATAAGAATCACACAGATTAAAAATACCGTCCAATTATAGTTAAACAAGTAAAAAAAAACCATGACCTACTCATGGAAGCTGCTTCATTTACTTTTAAATTATAAGAAGACATCTTGCAATTGCGGCGATTCTTTACATAAAATATCAAAATATGGTCTATCAAATAACCTCAACATTAATATTATTATCAAACGCATTACTATACTTTTTAGGCTCAACCATAACCGATAAAAATCCATCCACATCATCCATCTGCTTACAAACAAACTTAGCAGCAATCGTATGTCTTCCGATACGTGGAGGAACAAACTTAAACTCCCCCTTAGCGTGAGCTCCTGGTGGAACGGTTTCTTTAGTATACAATTTAAGTTTACCATCTATCCCAGGACCTTCGATAGTAAATACTCCCTTTTTAAGAGCTACAGGAAGAGGATTCTCCACTGAAATATCCGCATAGGTTTCCGTATCTTCTATTGGTGGTGTCTTAAGTTTAATTTTAATGTCAGGCTTTCTAATTCTAAAATCGTCTTGCGCTATGTATTCAAAGTTCGTATCTTCCACTTTAGCCAAGCATACAACATTGAAAGCACACTGATCAATAACTCTCTTCCCATAATCTTCATAGTTAACCTCTAATTTAACTTCGTTAAATTCTTTCGGTTTTATATTAACTATATAGTTTTCTTGTTTAACATTTTCCCCTACTTTTCCCGTGTAAATCACAACCTCTACTTTTATATTAACAGAAACTCTATAGTCTTCTTTATCACTCCTATTTTTCATATTTAAAACGACATTAAAAGGTTGTCCGATCTTCACGTC